>BGPR01000578.1:318428-339085 GCA_013235015.1 Araneus ventricosus
AAAATCAGGGAACAGTCAGGGAATTTTATCGATCTGACAAAATCAGGGAAAAACGTAAAAATATCTAAAAATCAGGGAAAATTAATCGTTTTTTTTAGACCAAGAGGTTTTTTGAATAAAGAAATATGTAAATAAAAATATATTTCCTATCATAAAACATATGTTTATTTTATTTGTTTTCAATCAATGCTAAACATTTCTCTCGCATATATGTCTATTTAAACACGTCAAATTTGACGGGAAATCTCTCGAATGAAGAAGCAAACGCGTCTTATCATCACGGGTGATTTTCTAGTTGTTAATAATAGTTAATTAAGGACAGTTAATTAATCGATTATTCAACTGTGACTAAAGTAGCTCTATGTGACTTTGACCTATGCTCTGTGACCTTTCTCTGTTAAATGAATTAATCTGAAATGAATTAATTATTAATCTGTTAAAATCCAGTTAATATACCACTCACAACCGATGCGTGCGCGGGCATCGGTCGCTGTGACATCATGAAAATTCTTCGTGATTTTCACCAACTTTACAGCTCGACTGTGACTAAAGCGTAATTGAAAATTCTAAAATTATTTTTTAATCTTTAATGCCTACCTTTCTCTGTTAAATGAAACTAAAACCAACTCTCTGTGTTGTTTGGTTGCGGAGCTGTAAGCGTTTAACTTTAGCACAAAATTCGACGTAATTCAACAATTCTTGGGTAATATTAAGCGTGAACCTCAGATCGATGAATGAATTGTCTTAGTCTGCGGCGTGCGCATAGGTCACTTTCACGTCATCTAAATTTTTAGTGATTTTAACGAACTTTGAAGCACAAATTTGACTAAACCGTAATTTCAAATTCTAAAATTATTTTAGCAATCTTCAATGTCAACCTTTCTCTGTTAAATGAAACTAAAAACAACTCTCTGTGTTACTTGGTTGCGGGGCTATAATCGTGTAACTTTAGCGCGAAAAGCGACATAACTTTTCCCTTTCCCGACACACCATTAGACCACTATGGATAGACGTAAATCTACGTCAAAAAGATTTATAAAACATATTAAAACATTTTATGTTACTTTTCTTGAAGTTTTAACTGTTCTACCTCGCAAAATGTCGATCTACAATGGACCTGGAAAAAAATGGATTATGAGATCACAATCGAAAACAAATTGACTGCCTGATTAAACAAGTAATATATATATATATATGAAAAGATTTTTAAAGTCAATTCCTACTTAGGTCAACAAAAAAAAATTAAAAATAAAGAAAAAAAATGAAAAACTGTATTACATCAAGTGTCATCCACTACAAGTTCAAAAAAATGTATTTGAACTTGAGTGGATGAATAAAAAGCATTTTATTAACGATTGAAAATTTGAACAAGATATATAAATATATATAGGGAGAGTGTGAACTAATAGTAGGAATTGAAAAATAGTTTTTATACATTTTTTTCTTTAAAATTATATAAGAACACCTAAATTAACTAGCAGTATTTGCAGTGCGAAGAATTTTAGTGAAGAGAGTTAAAAGTTTATATTCAGTCTATTTTAAATTTACTCAAAATTGTAGGGAAATCTAATCTCTTATCTATAATAAAGCAGAAATTACATGTATCTGTTGGTCTGTCTGTCTGTCGGTCACAAGAACTCCTCCTAAACGGTGTACCGCAGCGACGTAAAATTTGCACACGGCATCCTAGAGCATATTTCTAGGTCAATGATGCTATTTTCAATTTTCAGAGTTAATTAGTTCTTAATATTTTTAATTAAATAACGAATTTTTAAGCCTAATGCTTATACGTTTTTTGCCAATAACTTCTGAAATATTTATTAGATAACAATTATTTTCGTGCCATTTTAAAGAGCAGAAAATTATCTTTTTAATTATATTAATTCCATTGCGATAAAGTGTTTTCTCTTATTGTTATTAAGGTTTAAAAATATATTTTTAACGCAATTTCTAACAATACTTTTTATTCTTACAGAAATAAATTCAAACTAAATTACTGTTTCGCGCTCGGGTTTTTGCCATTGGTAAACTTAATATAAGAAAATTGTTTTCTTTGACCATAAACAACAAAGTAGACTTTTCACTTCCGGTTTCCGGTTGCCGTAGCATATACGGCTTTTAAAACGGTTACACAGTGATCCAATGACGTTAGTGAATTATTCTCTCGATATTTGGTTTAATTTTCACAAATTTTTAATTGATCCTAATGAGTGTGTGCCAAGCATTCAAAGCTACTTAGTCTGGTTCCTATCATAGGAAGAGGAAAAAGGGAGGGGAAAAAAGATGTTCTAAAGGTCTATCGTCGCAAGAACTCCTCCTAAACGGTGAATAGTTTTGACATGAAATTTCCGCATGCCATTCTGGGGTCCGTTCCTAGATCAATTCTACTTTTTCAATCTTTCAAAATAATTACTTCCTAAGATATTTAAATAAATAACGAAAATTAAGCCAATTTTCGGCGTTTTATCTCAGAGTTTCGTCAATAATTTCAGAAAAAATATATTGCACGTAGATTATTTACATACCATCTTAAAGAGCAGAAAACTATTTTTTTAATGATTTCAATTTAAATTTTATTCGTTCTTTTTCTTAATATAATAAACATTTCAAATTTATTTCATACACAATTTGGATTTTCATACACTTTTTGGATGTTTTCTTTGAATGTTAACAGAAAGGCAGAAATTTTATTTAGCTTTTATCTCATAGCATATACCTCTTTCAATATGTTTGCGCCACAACAGAATGACGTTAATTACTCTCTTTCCGAAGTGCTTCAATTAATTTTACAAATTTTATAATGGTCATAATGAGTGTTTAACGTCTTTCAAGATTGTTGAACCCACTTCCTAACGCAGGGAGAGGGCCTAAAGAGAAAAAGAAAGAACAATATGAGGTTTTTCCGGCCAGTGACAAAAACACTAAAGATAAGAGAATTGTCCGGATAATGGCAAAAAAATCGACGGGAGGCTGTCTCTGCGAAACAGCCGCTGGGAATGAGGGGCGTAGACTTGCTTACCTTACTCAACTGTGACTTCCTGTCTCTAAAGTTGTTCTATGTGACTAAAGTAGCTCTATGTGACTCTGACCTATGACCTATGCTGTATGACCTTTCTCAGTTAAACGAAACTAAAACCAACTCAACTCAATTAAATCGATGGAAAGGACAACTCAATTAAATCAACGATTGTTAATAATAATTAATTAAGGGCAGGTAATTAATCGATTACTCAACTGTGACTTTCTGTGACTAAACTAGCTCTATGTGATTTTGACCTATGCTCTGTGTCTTTTCTCTGTTAAATGTATTAATCTGAAATGAATTAATTATTGATCTGTTAAAATCCAGTTAATATACCGCTCACAACCAATGCGTGAGCGCGAATCGGTCACTGTGACGTCATGAAAATTCGTGATTTTCACCAACTTTTCAGCTTGATTGTCACGGAACCGTAATTACAAATTCTGAAATTATTTTTGCAATCTTCAATGCCTACCTTTCTCTGTTGCATGAATCTAAAATCAACTCTCTATGTTATTTGGTTGCGGAGCTAAAAGCGTTAAACTTTACCACGAAATTCGACGTAATTCAACAATTTTTGAGTAATATTTCGCGTGAACGTAAGATCAATGAATAAATTGCCAAATGTAATTGGATAGTCTGCGTGCGTGCGCATCGGTCGCTGTGACGTCATCAAAAGTTTTAGTGATTTTCACCAAGTTTGAAGCTCGACTGTGACTAGACCGTAATTCCAAATTCTAAAATTATTTTTGCAATCTTCAATGTCAACCTTTCTCTGTTAAATGAAACTAAAACTCACTATGTTATTTGGTTGCGGAGCTATAAGCATTTAAAAATATTACGAGAAGGTCGTAATTCTTTCCTTTCCCCAACACACCATTATACCACTATGAAGAGACGTAAGTCTACGTCAAAATACAAGATATGAAAGAGTTTCTGCTGTTGCCGCAGCAATGATGGGGAGGGGAAAATGGAGTACGAAAGGCTACGTGATTCTTGCCAGGTGGTTCAAACTAAGAAGAGAGAAAGAAAAGGGTGCTTCACTGCTGGTCCAACGGGTCAGTTGATTAACGAAAATCAACGAAAGACGCTTCGGCGAAAAAACTCTTTTATTAAATTGAAAGTATTATAAGTGCTTGGACTTGAAAATATTTTTATCCCGAGCAACCCCCGGAATAACAGCTGGTTCATTATCAAAATCAATAATCTTATTAAAAACGTTATTTTAAACCTTGCATTGATAAAAATATTTAGAGATAAATATGTTGAATTATATATATATTTTTTACAGGCGATAAATTTGTAAATGACGAGCGTTTATTTACCTAGCATTGCAAGTAAAAGTTTTTGATAAACATCTTATAAAGAAAATCACAATTTACCGCCGACACATGATGAGAAATAAAATCTAATATAATGAGCAATGTTTTTCAAAATTTCCATGGAAACCATACGTCAAATATCTGTTAACTTATAACAATTTTTTTTCTTCAGTGATTAATTTATCCTATAAAAACTTCTTAAGTTTTTATATAGAAAACTACACATTTACCACAAATTTTCAAAGCATATTGTTTCAATGATACAAAGAAGATGTCAGACTGATAACTGAAATTGGAATATGGATTTCTGTTATGTAAAAGCAGAGAAAATATCTTTTCGGCAAAAGAATGGACGGAGATACGAAAGGATCTGCCCATCAATCACTATGCAACATTTAGGTTGACATTTAGAGTGTTATTAATTTTAAAATGATAAGCTGCTTAAGATTTTTTAGTTGACTTCACCTTTTCCAAAATACAGTTTTATCGCTTAGTCAGTGTAGGCGAACTGAAATTAAACATTATAAGGATTGATATATAATAATAATAAAGGTCTGAATTTTAGAGAAGCGCATCTATTTTAGAACTGAATAGTTATCACAATTGTTCCAGATATGTAAAAATTCGAAAGAAAGTTCATCAAAGAATGAATGTATCAAAATTGTGAACAGATCTTCTGTGAATATTGCGCAATCTACATCGTACTCTTTCATGGATGAGTTTCATTTCACTTTTATGCCGTTTCAAATGTTTGGAATAGAATCTCTGTTAACAAAGATAAGCTGTTCTGAATTTTTCGAGAAATGCATCCATTTTAATATTAAATACTAATCACAATTACTTCACTTAATCACTTAAATGTATAGAAATTCGAAGAGAAATTCGCCAAAGAACGAAGGTGTCAAAATCATCATCAAATCTTCTGTTACTATTGTGCAATCTCGATCGGGCTCTTTTATGGATGACTTTAGATTCATATTTATGCCATTTTTCTTACTTGGAATAGAAATGCAGGAAATAGAAGACTGCGCTTCTGTCCGAGATAGTTGCAGAGCATGCAAAAAGGCTGGAATTAGGTCCATTGTCCGATGCTTTTTGAGAAATTTCATTTTCATTATCTTTACCCTACAAATACTGGTTAAAGCATATTATGTGAAAATCGGCGAAGAAATCAGAAATAAATTCCCTGTCCTCATTATTGTAATATTGAAAGTGACATTGTACATAACAGTTTATCGAAAGCGTCGACACATTTTGAAAATAATGGAGAACCTCAACCAAGAATTAAAAATGTTTCCCAAGTATAACCTAAGAAAAATAAAATATTCCCTCATCGCATTCTTTACTTTCACAACATTATTCTGTGTAGTTTGGTCTGTGATGGACTTTCATTTTGGATGTGGAAGAAAAAAACTTCAGCCATACCTGGTCGGAATATTATTACTCAAGCCTTTCTTTTCCTATTTTATTGAAATCATTGATTTTCTTTTTGATTTCGTCGGAATTATTGTCGTTTCCTCGTTTATCGTGTTTTACATGCTTGTTTGCAACCTCAGTCGAATCTTCTTTCAGCACATCCGTGACAATCTCGGTCTTGTTCGTGCACTGGAAGATTTTCAGAAACTTGTCACCTTGCATGAGGAAACTTTGAGCATTCTGCATTACTTTGAAGAACAGCTGTCATTTCCTGCTTTTATTACAGTAACACTCACTATGATAGGCATATTTCGCTGTGGTTACTCTGTCGCTTTCATTAAAGATAATCCAACATTTTTAAATGCTTATTTGATTTCTTCTATGTTTTTATATATGTTGTTTCAGTTACTTTTGGTGATATCAGGTGCCCTCACAAATGAAGCAGCCGATGACACTTCAAATGTTTTAAAAAGGCGTTATAATAAGGACTTCAAGAGTCCTAAAATGGAAGTTGACTTCTCACCATATAGTTTGACATTGTGGAGGATTTACAGAATGGATCGATCCCTTATCATTGATAGTTTTGGTACTATGTTGACTTTCGGAATTTTATTTGGAACGCTGGGAAAATAGAATTACCGATCCTTTCTAAAAAGTTGATATTTTTCACATCTGTAATTCAGATTTAGTTAACTCTATAATTATTTTTCACGGTCATTGCGCACTCTCCTCTGTGCTTTTCCTCTAATTTTTCTGAATCAATATTACAAAAATATTTCTATTTTTCCTACTGTTAGCCAACTTAGACATCTTTCAGCACATCCGTAATAATCTTGGTATTACGGAATATTGGTATTTTGTCTTTAGTAATTGTTTTATATTTATACTTTTTCCCCTTGTATTTATATTTTGAGTTTTTTTACCTCTGTTTTATTTGTCCTTTATTTTATTATTATCACTTTGATACCTGTTAATTATTTGAGATCGTTCTGTTGTGGAGGATCTACAGATTGGATCGATCCTTTATCTTTGATAGTTTTGGTACTATGTTGACTTTCAGAATTTTATTTGGAACGCTGGGAAAATAGAATTACCGATCCTTTCTAAAAAGTTTATATTTTTCACACTGGAATTCAGAGGTAGTTAATTTTATAATTATTTCTCACGGTCATTTTGCACTCTCATCTGGGCTTTTCCACGAATTTTTCTGAATCAATATTACAAAAATATTTCTATTTTTCCTACTGTTCGCCAATTTAGACATCTTTCAGCACATCCATAATAATCTTGATATTATGGAATATTGGTATTTTGTCTTTAGTAATTGTTTTATATTTATACTTTTTTCCACTTGTATTGTATATTTTTAGTTTTACCACCTCTGTTTTATTTATCCTTTATTTTATTATTATCATTTTGATACCTGCTAATTATTTGAGATCGTTCTGTAACCAAGAATTGCCCTTACGATCTGTACATTTATATTTCATTTGATTTTTAACTTCTGTTTTTTAATCTTTATTTTTCTTAACATCATTTCGGTACCTTTTCTTTGGGGTTCGTTCCATAAACAAGAATTGATTCTCAGCCCTGTTCATTTTTATGCGAAGACCCAATGAGTCCTTGTACGTTTTCTTTACTTTTTATATATTTATTTATTATTATTATTTTGACTTCTGTTGTAGGAATTTTTTCTTGTGGTTTCGGATAGGACTTACTTTTTTCTCACACGCTTGCCCATCCCCACTCTTTGGGAATCTACACGATTCTAATTGCATGGCCATGCTTTGGTGTTGAAGTTAAAGCTAAGAATTAGTTGGAAGCGGTAAAAATAATAAAGATTGAAATTATTTTGTGACAGTTTCAGGCCGCAACGCGCCAACAAGAATTCTAGTGTACGCATGCTTAAATTGAGAATGTGGTGACCATACTGTGCTCACATGTTTGATGGCAATGTGCAACAATGAAATTTCTACTGAAGTGATATGACACAAATCTGTATGAAATTAACCTACTGAACAGGAATATCGGCATGAAAATCCTTCATTGTCTCTGGTTTTGGAAATACAGAACTGCAATGTTATAGTTTCATGTAGTTTTTATTAATATAATAGTTATAGTGAGTTATTCTTATGTATTTTATTAATAAAACCTCGCTAAATATAATAAATGTTAGTAAATTTGTACAAAATAAATGGTACTGAAATAAAAATATAGTAAAAATTTACTTATATGTTGCATAGCATTTACTGTGTTCTTATATTACTTCAGACAGGAAAGTGCTGAATCATTGTATGGAAAGTCTGGAGTTTCGGCGATATTCAGTGTATTATTCAATTCTTTCATTCTTACAAGCAGTCTTAAAATGATTTTGCTGCATAAACGGGAATAACTTACCATCCATTGTAATTACAGATGCAGTGCACATGAATGAGACATACAAAAATTTTGAACAGTTGTTGGGAATGATTCATTGCAAGAAGTATTCTTGGAACATCTGTGGTGACCTGAAGATAGTGTCTATGTTAAATGGACCTTCAGCAGGGAAATACCAAAATCTGCTGTTTGCACTATAATCGGGACAGCTGAGTTACATATTTGCACTGTATGGGTAGAAGCTGGAGCATCCTAGGACAACTCTGAGACCTGGATTAATAAATGTTGAGCACACCTCTGCCAGAATGGCATAAAATCATGCTATTCTCTCTACACATAAAACAGGGTTTTGTTAAACAATTAGCTACATCCATGGCAAAGCAAAACTAGCATTCAAGCGCTTGAATGAAAATTTTCCATGATTAAATGAAGGAAAAAAGAGAGTTTTTTGTGGGGTGTTAGGCAGGACAGCTCTTTCAGGATTCGTGGTAATTAATGTGGGAAAAAGAAGCGTGGGATCCCTTTTGTCAAGAAACAGTAAATTATTTTGTGAATTCCAGTTTTGCAAAACGCAAAGATCTCATTAATGACATGCTGGTTCTGTATCAGAAATTTCGCTGCACTATGTCGTTGAAGAACTACTTCTTGAATTCTCACTTGGATTTCTGCTTCCGAAACTGCGGTGAATTCAGTGGTGAACGTTTCAATCAGAATGCGACTGTAATAGAAAAACGGTACCAGTGACCTCTTTCTTCTTGCAGGGTCCTTTTTCATACTTGCTGCTGTTAGGCACTTTCAAGGGAAACCCCTCAAGTGAAATACAGCCGAAATACAAGTAGATTATCATTAACTGGTAATTGAAAAAACATTATTTTGCATGATATGTTTTTTGTATGTTTCTTTTAAGTGAATGTATTGACATGTTTGGCCTGAAGTGTTTTCTCTGCACGAAAAACTGATGTAAATACCTCAAATCTAAATTTATTAAAAATGGAAAACAAAATATTACGATATTTAACTTTAAATGTATCATGATTGCAGCTTTTATAAATTCATTTATATTTATTATTTATGATTGTGTTTATTTATAATAAAGGAGTATAGTCCCAACATACAGTTCAATTAAGGAATGTATTTAGGCGTGCATGTATAATTATATTACACTAGTCGCCTTCGACGATCAGGTGTTTGCCATAATATTAATAGTCTGCGGTTACATTCGCAACTTTGCGCAATAAATTGGCGAATTGGAGGTTGTAGAGGCTGATGGATTCTGCCAAATTATTTTTTTGTGATTTATCTCGCAAATGAAGGGTGGTGGTGGGCAGGCAACTATTGATGGCATATCTAGACGTCATAAGCTTCTACGTGAAATAAAAAGTGTCGAAATCAGTCCAGTGGTTGGGGATTGGGGACTGGTCCTCTTGTTTTGCCAATTATTTTAAATATGTTGATGAATTATGACATATATTAAAGGCTAAAAAGTAGAAAACAGTAAAATCTACTGAAAAGTAAAAAAAAGTTATTTTCTTATCTAAAATATGGAAGCCATAAGATAAATAAAGTAACTGAAAGAAATTTTTTGTAACCATTTATAAAAATTAAAATACATTTTGAATGTGGATCAAATTCTAATTGGCTTAGATTATTTCTATATCGGCGCCTCACCTTTTACGATTTTTTAATGTCCAAATTTTCGATAACAGAAAATATTTTCTCCTTTTTAATACACTAACAAAATTGTATTTTTATGAACTTTTTTATTATTTTTAACTCACAATTTGCGACTAAATACGTGCTTTTTTGCTAATCATATTCAAACCTCGCAACAAGAAGCCGATAAATTTTCATGTAAAATCAGTGATTTGGCGATAGCCTCAGGTAATTCTCTGTTATCGCCAAGCAGGTAGCCAAATAGAAGCCAATCCCATAATATAGTTTCATCTACATATGCTGATTATTTCTGTAAAAGACGACTTCATAATCGTGTTGATTGTAGTAGGGCATATACACTGGTGGACAAATGCTAAGGATCATTTTTAAGATGCAAAAATTTTGGACTAATTAGGAATACAATGGTTCGCAATCAGTTGTGGTGAATCGTGGGACATGCAATCGTCGGACCTCATATTTTACAATGAAGATTTGGTCTCTAGAACATTTAGGGGACCGTCCACAAATTGATGAAGACGAAAATTATTTTGGCACACCCCGTTTCACAGAAATCTTATAACGAGTTAAAACTTTCATCAATGGTTTTGTTTTATGTGCATAATGTTTATATGCATTTTCGTTGAAATAGCAAAAATTTTCGTGAAAATATAAAGATTCCTTTAAAATATCCCTAATTTTTCCGCGTGTTTTTTGCTTGTAACATGCAGAGTTTTCAACCAAATTGTAGGAAACTTTCAGAATATTTGACAATATGCGAAAGGAGCTTTGTATTAAAATTTGTATATTACAGGAAAAAAGAGTATTTTTACTAAATAATTTTTCTACTTATTTACTAAAGCGGCTTTAGCGAATTTAAAAAAAGAATAATCTAATTTTTTAAAAGCAAAATAATATTTGTATACCAATTTAAATACGTGTTTGTAAAATTTGATTACAATGCTGCATCCACAACAAATTTAGGGGGTATCTAACTAATGTAAAATGTTATAGATCATTTAAACTTTGTATCTTCTCAATTCGATTTCGACAGCGAGGTCAGCAGAATTCTCACTATCTTAGAAAGCGTATTTTTTAAAAAGGTTTGTTCTAAAATTAAAAATGAGAGGTTTGCAAAAAAAGAGAAAAAATTAATCTAGACTAGATCAGTTATCACAGCTTGACACATATTAGTGCGCATAACTACTGTTTTGAAATTTTATAAAATTGGGTTGAAGTTGAATAGTTTGCTCTTTCTTCTATAGTTCTAACTCTAATTAACCCCTTAACCGGTTTGTCCACAAGCCGTGCGTACATCGAATTATCGAAATTTTTTTAACTCCAAAACCAAAACAAAGTCATTCACGGACGTTATGATTCGATACAAAAATTACTTGGAATCAATGTACATTTCAACTGTCCTTTAGGTTCTCAATTGGATTAAAATAAGAAAGCTTTCCAAAGGAACATAAGAAAGACACAGCTCGGGTCCGCGCCGTAGATTTTTCGTGAAAACGTCGGGATAAAATCATAAAACAAGTGTTTCGTATTAATATGTAATTTAATTATTAATCTCTTTAATACAATATTTACAAAGAGTGGTAAATATTAATTAATGGTTACAGAATTGATAATCCCCAAGCTACCACAGACTCTTGCTACATGCGATAAACTTGTGATTTATGTATTCTGTAACCATGATACTACTCTGCGTAAATATTGTATTAAAGAGATTGATAGCTAAATTACATATTAATACGAAACACTTGTTTTATGATTTTATCCCGAAATTTTCACGAAACATCTAAGGCGCGGAGCCGAACTGCGCTTTTCTTATGTTTTATTTAGAGTAGCTTCTGAGGGCGTCATCTGTTGACAGTTTATAGAACTACATTGCGCGTATGCACAGTAAAACATTATTTACTACAAATGCTAATTTTTCCCGTAATATTCAAATTTTTGAATTCAAATTTTAATGCAATGTTTCTTTTACGTATTGTCAAGTTTTCTGTAAGTTTTGTAGAATTCGAAAGAAAACTCTGTATGTTAAAATGAAAAACATGCGGAGTTTGAAATTTTCAATTTAATACCGATTTT
This sequence comes from Araneus ventricosus, assembly GCA_013235015.1. NCBI lineage: Eukaryota > Metazoa > Arthropoda > Arachnida > Araneae > Araneidae > Araneus > Araneus ventricosus. The sequence goes on from BGPR01000578.1 coordinate 330,312, forward strand.
TACTTATATTCTGATAAATAATTTTATTGTCTCACTTTGTGTCCTAGTAATACTCCTCTAGCTCTTTAAAATGACACCAGAATCCACCTTTTAGCTAAACGCCTTTAAACGCTACACTTATTTATAACTTTACATAAAGTTAATTCGTAACAATCACGCGCACGCGCCTACACTGGTAGGATGACGTCACAGGCAAAACAAATACTATGCGGCAAACCCTTACCGATATGATCTATCCGTTGTGGGGTCAACCATTCTTTTCGCATTATTAGTCTCGTAGTTATTAGTGATTCAAATCTGACGGTTTTTCGTCACACAAGAAAGTTCGAACGACTATCACTGTAACGAGCGGAAGGACGTTTCCACGTCAAAAGAAAAAGATTAAAAAAAAAAAAAAGATATTTCTTTCAAAGGCTTTCGTGCATTGAAAGAAAATGTCAATCTTGGCCAGAACAGAGCTAAAGTAGGAAACCCATTGTTACATAAGATTTCCACTCGAATATTATCATTTCACAGATAATTTCAATTCACGTTGAAATCGGTGAGCAAACTTTCTCCTTGAACAAAGCGACCTCTTTACTTCTGGCTCCATTATCAGCTCCTCAATTGACGTAATCCGCCATCGGGCTCAACCCTTTTGTTTCCTTTCTCTTTTACGTATTCGGTGTTCGACGGAAATGAATACGTTTCGCCGTGGAATGTTTTTCGTAATTGGCTGTGTTTGATTTTTGGAATAAAAATACCATCGAAGCTGTCATCATGACAGATGGATTAAAGATGCCATTTTGTGATTCGGCCTTTTGGGTATGTAGTTTTTTGACGATCTTAACTGTCGTACTGGTGATTTAAGGCTCCCACGCGCATATTTACAGATCCTACATAGTAGGGAATGAGGTCGCTGCTCATTGGTTCTTAGCGTCACGTGACCCGGTTTGCTTCTAAATGACGTCATGAAACTAAACACTACTAACTAATGCTGAAGGTTCGACCTTTATTTGCTTTATTCTAAAAATGTATTCATCATTTTCTTGAGAAACATTCAAATAAACATAATTAAAAGGTAGTTTTGATTTCTCCATGATGATATAGAAGAAGACAAAATAATACCAATCTCGCATAAGCCAGTGCTATGGCACCATTAAGAAGCAAACCAAGTCACATGACGCTCAGAGCCAATGGGAAGCGACCTCATTCTCTACTATGTAGGATCCGTAAATATGCCTCCCATGCACAGCACACGCCACCTACAATTTCAGAACGTAATGTTATTTATGGATATTAATGCTTACACCTCTTCTCGTTTGCTATCTCGTTTTTTATGATGCAATCAAGTGCATTCGATAGAAGTAATAAAAATACATGTTTTGACTTAGGGTTTTTTTTTCTGACTGCTTTAAGTATTTTTAAATATTTTTGAAAAGTCGCAAAACTTCAATTTCAGCTTTTAAACAATTTTAGAAAACATTCAAGCATACGTGAAATAAAATTAACTAGATAGGAACCTTCGTTTTGATGTCTTCTTTCCGAAGCATAGTTTTAAATTTTGTTAAAAAATATATAAAAGCTGTATTTTGTCAAAAGGTTCTGAAAATTAATCTGCGATTTCGCCCTGTTTAACCAAACTCCGCCTATTCCGCGGAAGGATACATGTCAGAGCCCTCCTCCTATCTAGGTCACCGACCGCGGGGATTGGAGAGATACGATATCTCCCACCAAATTTCTTTCCCTTCCACCGAAATTTTATCAGTCCGTTCTTTGCTAGGTCGATCTGAATCTGTTTTCGGCGTGTGCATGTGCAACGACATTATCATTAATTTTTTATCCCATAACTTTGTTTTCCTCTAAAATTATTCACCAAAATTCTCTTTTTTTATTCCAAAACTTTGTTTTCCTTTAAAATTATCCACCAAATTTCTCTTATTTCAACTATAGTTGGCTAACTAAATTTTTTCGGTTCTGTCAAAATTCAAATTAAATATTTCTATCTCAAATTATGATGTCTAGGTGCAAAGTGAATTCGTTTCACAGCGCCGAAATCCGTAAGATAAAGTACTTTTCCGTTTAAATTCATTTTTTTTTCACTGTCAATGTTTCGCTTTTTGTTCACATTTAATTTCTGTGAGTGCTGATATGTTGACTCAAAAGCCTTGTTCCTCGTTAATTTTTCTAATTAGGTAGATACCTTATAGGAACTCTACCTATTGCAATGGTTCTCATGACACGACTTTCGGAAAATTTCTGCATATATATATATATATATATATGTAAGATCTGGCTTTAAAAAAGTGAAAGGCAGTCCATTTTCATCAAGGAAGAGACGAATTTTGTTTAGATCTTCTTTTTATTTAGGCATCAGACGTTATTATTCATAGGTAAAGCACTTAGTTTTTACGTAGCTCCATGACCAGACTTTAGAAGTTTGCGCCGAGCGGCGCGTTGGTGTTGAAAGCTTACATCTCGGCGTGAAAAAGGGCAGAAAAGAATGCGCAGAAAGCTTAAGTACTCAGAAGAGGGAATTCCCCTTGAAACTCGTGATTTGAAAGGAAGTTGTAGTGCGTTAATTATGTTGAAAGTAGAAGTATTTAAAATGAGGTATCGCTAAGATTATTTAGGAAAGTTAAAAAATTAAATTATCACAATTTCCCCCCTCCGCAAGAGTCGTACGACAGCAGGGCCCTTGCTATCGCAAAACCTGCGAAGTTGGACAAGTTACCTTTAAAATATTATTAAAATTTTGATAAATTGTTTTAATTGCTGGTCATGGGCTTGACTTTAAAAATATCAACAACAAAAGTACAATAAGATTTACACATTTTTCAAAGGTACTTCAGTGAGTACAAGTAAAAATATAAATGCAAGGATATTTACAAAAACATAGAAAATATTCATTTAAATATAAAAATTATTTCAATATGTACACAAAAATTTTAAATTAAATATGTTCCCTGGAGTACTGCAATAAATGCTAGCTAGTTGACTGTAGAAAAAAGTTCTATTCACATGATGAAAAGTTCTTCAAATCAAAGTTCTTTCAATAGTAATTGAACTATTGACGTATTTATGAAAAATAATTTAATGTAAATATTCAATTGTATATTCAACTAAAATGGCATGAAAAAACATTGATAAATAAAAATACAAATGTTTCAAATAGAAAAATAAGAATATACTAATGTTTGATGTCAGTGACATTTCATTGAGTTTAACATCAGTGACAAAAGTATGTTTTTGTTAATCTTGATGATGTTGCCTAAGCAACTGGGAGTATCACCAAGTCTGGGCAAAAAAGGGACAAGGTCTTTGTGATCTGTTTCATGCCTTCTCCCAGAGAGAGAGACAATGCACAAAACAAAACACAATATTGTCAAACACTGTTTTTAAAACAGTAAGTCTCATTTCATTTATCATCGTTTTGTTCTTTGGGAAACACCAAAGAAGAAAAATTTGTAAGACTCAGCCCTCCATGGGGAAAGGGTTTTTGAACGGACTGACTCTTACCAAAAGGGACAGAATTATAAAGGCAGGACAAGCTTTTTTTTTTTTTTCATGTAGTTAATTTATTATTCATGACTTAATTTAAGTTTATCTGGTGAATGAAAACATCTTAATTTAGAAATATGCACAATTTGTGTGGCTTGTTTTGTTAAAGGATTTGGTTTATTAATTTCATAAGTTACTTCAGAACATTGTTTAATAACTTCATATGGGCCAGAAAAAGGAGGAGTTAATTTTCTAGTATTGGGATAATGGAATTCTTCATAAACAACAAGATCACCTGGGTTAAATTTCTTGTCAACAAAACGTGCATCATATCTTATTTTGTTTTTGTTATGGTAATCTATTGTTCTTTGTAAAGCCAAATTACGAGCTTCGTTAACAGGTTCATAATAACTATTTTGACCAATAGGGGAATCGTAAGGTAATGTACCAAGCAACAAGTAGGCAGGTGGATATTTGGTTATTGAATGGGGAGTTAAGTTATACTCATTAGTAACACTTTCTAATAATTTAGTCCAAGGAACTTTAGTGGAAGTGGAATTAACTTTACATTTAAGCCTAGTTACTAATGATTGATTAACACGTTCAACTTTGCCATTTGTTTGTGGGTGATGTGCTGTGGTTAAAAGATGTTTAACATTATAATTTCTTAGGAATTTTTTAAATCGAGAGGAAGTAAACGCAGCATTTCTATCAGTTAATAATTTTACAGGGACTTGAATTTGGAAAATTTGTTTTAGAATATTAATGTAAGTTTCAGAGTTTTCATTTTTTGAAGGAAAAGCCCAAACATGTCTTGTCGCATGGTCAATCACAATATGAAGAAATTTTTTTGTTGAGTTGTAATAATTGAAACCTCCAACAGTATCTACAGAAATACATTCGAAAGGTGTACTAGTAGGAGGTACTTGTTGGAGTAGGCCAAATCTTTTTTGTTTTCGCTTTTTGTTAAGTTGACAAATAGAGCAATGTTTAACAAATTCAGTTATATCAGAGGTAATATTAGGCCAATAATACTGAGGAGTAATTAAATTTAACATTTTTTGGACACCAGGATGACCAAATTGTTCATGAGCTTGATTTAACAATTTAAGTCTTAATGAAAATGGCACAACTATTTTGTACAAATTTCTCTTTTTTATTACTATTACATCTTTAACTTCATGATACTTAGGTCCACAGAGATTATCATTTTTTTGTTGAGTTTTTATTTCATTTATGTCTAACAAATGTACTGCATGTTGAAGATGGTGAGAAACTGGATGCCTAGATAACATATCTGCTTCAATGTTAGTGCAACCTTTTTGATATTTAATTTCATAGTCAAACATACTTAACTTTAATGACCAGCGGAATAACCTACCTCTTAATTTTTAACATTTTTGAGCCAAACGAGAGCCGCATGATCAGTATGAATGACAAATTTTTGACCGTGGAGGTAATAGTAAAATTTATCCAAAGCATCAACTATTGCAAGACACTCTAACTCGGTTATAGCATAATTTTTTTCATAGTCTCTTAAAGTTCTAGAATGATAAGCTATTGGATGTAAAACATCAGAGGCATCAGGTTGTTTCAAAACAGCTCCAACACTTTTTTGTGATGCATCGACAAAAACATGACAAGTTACATCAGGGTTATATAAATTTAAAACCGGTTTAGTTGTTAGGGTTTCTTTAAGCTTGTCAAATGCATCCTGACATTCATTTGTCCAGTTAAATTTTACATCTTTTTTCAAAAGTTGATTTAAAGGATATCTAAGTTTAGCATATTGAGGAATAAATTTATTGTAAACATTTACAGAACCTAAGAACCTTTGAAGTTCTTTAACATTAGTGGGTGGTTGCAATTTTTTGATAGTTTCAATATTAGCATTATTAGGGGAAACTTTACCTTGTTCAATTTCATAACCCAAAAAGCTTATTTTAGTTTGGGCAAAAACACATTTGGATAGTTTCAATTTAATGTTTTCTTTTTCACATATTTCAAAGATTGTTTTAAGATGTTTCCAATGTTCTAGTTCAGATGAAGAGTACACAATGATATCATCAAAATAATTGCAAGCAAAATCAATTTTATATTTAGTTAATATTCTTCGAATTAATCTATTAAAAATGGCAGGAGCTACTTTAATGCCAAATGGTAATCTGCACCACTCATATAAGCCAAAATTTGTGCAGAAAGCTAGTTTTTCAGTATCTTTTGGGTGAATGGGCACATGCCAATACCCCGAAGCCAAATCCAAAGAGGAAAAAATTTTTGCTTTTGATAATTGATCTAGTAGACTATCCATGAGGGGTAAGGGTTCAGAGTCTGATTTGCATAGAGCATTTAATTTCCTGAAATCTATGCATAATCGAGTCTTTTTACCCTCATCACGTTTAAAAGCTAAAGTTACAGGAGATGAATAGGGACTATTACTTTCTTTAATTAAACCAGCTTGCAACAATTTCTCAACCTGACTCTTTATTTCTTGTTCCTCAACAGGAGAAGTACGATAAGGTCTCAAACTAACTGGCAAGTCAGAATTGAGCACAATTCTCTGTGGTTCAACTCTGAATGCACCAACATCATACTTGTCCTTTGAAAAAACTGAATCAAAATTTTTAATTATGTCTTTTACTTCTTTTCTTAACTCACATTTATTCTCTGTGACAGACTGAGGAGGGTTAACCTGATCTTCAGTGGTCTGAGAACAATGGGAGTTTATTTGTTTACATTCAGAAATATGTAAAGAAATGTTTTGTTTGTTTTTATCATTTGAATGATTTTTATCATTTTGACTTTTATTTAAGTTTTTTCCATTTTGACAAATTTTTTGTTTACTGCAGTCTATAGTTATGTCATATTTTGACAATTCTGGCATTCCTAGGATTATATAAGGTAAAGTATGATCTAGAACATACATAGTCACATTTTTGTTTATGGTACCAATTTTTAATGAAAATGTACATGTTTTAGTAAGGCTAATTGTACCCCGGGTTTGCTGCACAACTATACCTTGAACATTTGTCATTTTTAAATGGTTTTTTGTCACTAAATCACGTGGGATTAAAGAGATAGTTGAACCAGTGTCTAAAACACAAGGCAACGGGTTTCTTTTGTAGTATCCGGATACTGTAGGTAATTGTCATTGTTGATTTTCCTCCTTTGGAGGGTCAAAGTTAGGTGGAGCAGGATTGGGAGATGGTAATTGTCCTGCGGAAAGTCCAAATGGGCAAGTTTGTACCCAATGATAAGCATTGGCAATGCCTTGTTTTGTGCAAAGCCAGCATGGGGAAGGTGGTAGTTTGTTTTGGAAATGGGTGTTAGCATTACTAAAAGGTCTGAAATTTTGCCTAGGTGGAGGAGTTTGGTAATTGTTATTTTGCCCGAAATTTTGCCTGGGAGGAGAATTTGGATGAAAGTTATAAGGCCTAAAATTTTGCCTGGGTGTGAAGTTATGGTGCCTAATATTTCTTGGCTGCCATTGGTTACCACTAACAGAGTTTGTTTTTAAATTTTGGGTGGCAGAATGGCTAGGGTTAATTTGATTTTCATCTGATTTTTGAATCTTTATCAATTTTGTGGCCGTTATGAGCCATTCTGTGGGATTGTTAGGGGAATTTATCGCCAGAAGTTGTCTTAAATTAACTGGCAAGCCATCCGAAAGTCCTTCAAGAATCATGCTTGTACCTAAATTTAATTGTCTGCCTATTTTTAATTTTTCTTGGAAGTATAAAGTTATATCATCACCTTCTTTAAATGATTTCGAAGTGAAATCACTCAAATTGACTAGGTTAGGGGCTATGTACCTTTCAGTTAAAAAGGAAACGAATTCCTCCCAAGTTTTAATGGTATCGTAGGAATTTACATATTCAGTTAAGGCATTGTTTTTCAAGTATGCTGTTATGTTGTTCAATTTCCATGTATCATCTAAGTTATACTCTTGGCATTTATCATTAAAGTATTTAAGCCAAGAATTTACATTCATAGAGTTATTCGGGTCAAAAGGGATGATAATGACAGAATTAGTAGCCTGCATTACAATACCAGATTCATCTGGTTTAGCATTTGTTTTGTCATTCATTTTAACTATTTTACCAGATCTTAAATTCATGCAGGAAAAAATTTAATACAAGTTAGGGAAAACAATTTTAAATTTAAGGGAATTTTAAAATAAGTACATGTTAAACTATTTACTTTAATGCTGCAATTAAATACACAGAACAATATTAATTTTCAGTATAATTTCACGAAAATTCAACTACTAAAATTCATAAATAATTATGTATGAAACATAAACAACACACTCAAAAAATAGAATGATACTAAATAAATTCAAATTAATGTTTCAAAAGAATATATTTCATAATTTACCAAAAATATACTGATCAGTATTATATTTAATATCACAACCAAAACAAAACTATTTATCAAAGAAAATACATTATAAATGAAAATCAATTTAAAATAAAATCAAACATTTTAAAAACATTGAAGATCATGATCTCTTTTATTTATTTTCCCCCCTCCGCAGCAGCTGCATATTTTTTTTTTTTTTGTGCACTTGATTAATTAAAGAAATATGTAACTTCGCTATTTTCGTTGAAGCATTTGATACAATTTAATCCACAGCGATACCGAAACGTTAGCAAATTGCAGAACACCACTTGAATTCTTGCACATTTGAAATATTGAAAATTCACATAAAGATTAACACGATGATTAAAAAGAAGGCGGCACTATGGACATCACTGAGCACAAAAATTTGAAGAATATTCAACGAACAGAACTTTTGCAGAAATAAAGGCTTCAAAACTCCTTGAATGACGAAATCATTAACAACACGATTAGTAACATGAAGATGGACGAGTAGAAATTTAGAATGACGACGTTTTTTTGTGGGTATCCAATTATGCGTAAATTCGGGCGTGAACGACGACTTTGTTATTTAGCTGAATGGCGGCTTCGAAATCCATTGGGGTTTCCCCGCACAGGTTCGAATCCTGTCGACTTCTGTAAGATCTGGCTTTAAAAAAGTGAAAGGCAGTCCATTTTCATCAAGGAAGAGACGAATTTTGTTTAGATCTTCTTTTTATTTAGGCATCAGACGTTATTATTCATAGGTAAAGCACTTAGTTTTTACGTAGCTCCATGACCAGACTTTAGAAGTTTGCGCCGAGCGGCGCGTTGGTGTTGAAAGCTTACATCTCGGCGTGAAAAAGGGCAGAAAAGAATGCGCAGAACGCTTAAGTACTCAGAAGAGGGAATTCCCCTTGAAACTCGTGATTTGA
>BGPR01000578.1:339110-362107 GCA_013235015.1 Araneus ventricosus
AAGGAAGTTGTAGTGCGTTAATTGTTGAAAATGTAGAGTATTTAAAATGAGGGTATCCTTAAGATTATTTAGGAAAGTTAAAAATTAATTATCACATATATATATATATATATATATATATATATATATATATATATATATATATGTATAGAAATATATCAAATATGAAATATTATATATACATATTTATATATATAGCTATATTGTATGCAGAAATTTTCAATCGTGGCCATATATATATATATATATATAACACTTTTTCCCTGTTATCTTGAACACATTAACACAGATGAGGCTGATCATAAATTTAACCAGCTTATATTATTATGAAAGAGATGAGTGAAAATCTCGGTCGAGAGATCGTAGATGAATATCAAATCAAAGAAAGGGGGGGTGGAAATGGTGGGGGTAAAATTTTCATTTTCCAACAATTCCTTTACAATGATTGAAAATGAGAAGAAGAATTCAAATTAGGCAGGTGTGCCTTATCAAAACGAACATTTTGCATTCAAAGACTTTTTCGATAGCTACAATGTCTTAGAATTATGAGGCTGAAAGTGGATTTTCCCATACCATTCCCTTCCTCCCCTAAACTATAAAGTTTCTAACCTAGCCGATGTCCCCCCTTCGTTGGAAGTTCTGTCTTTCAGTTTCTTCCACCTCTACTTCATTCCTAGCCCAATAGTTATGTAGAATACAGGGCTAAAATGTTCTTTTCTTATTATATTAAGAGAAGAATGCATAATGACTTTGGCCCGTGTTATTTTGTAAACACACGATAACTAGAGTAATTCTTGATTAGTTTTTGAACTGGCGACGGATATGTTGTAGGAGGTGAAAATCTCGGCCAGATTCAGAATGGGCTTAACCAGCGAAAGGGGTGGGGGGAAATGAGGAGGACTTGAAAATTTCCATTATTCCCATAATTCCCTTCGATTCAAGGATTAGAAGAAAATTCAAATAAGGCGATTATGTGCCTTATCACAAGCAAACAACTTTGTTGCTTTTGATAGCCACAATTTTTAGATTGGAGCTAAAAAGCCATTTCAATCCCTTCCAACTCGAGTATCCCTAGCTCTGTTAGCTAAAGGATAGAAAAAAAAAATTTCCATGGTAAGGAATTATCACTTATGATAACGAACAACTTTTGTCTGCTAGAATTGATTATAAGTTATGAGCTGAAAAGCGATATTCAATACCTCCCAATAATTTATCATTTCCCATAGCTTCGTTAAGATTGAAGAAGAAAGAAAATTTCCAATTAGGGGTATATCACCATATCAACAAACTACTTTTATACTGAAAGTTTTTGACAGCAAGAATTGTTAGGATTATGAGTTCCCATCAACTGCATTCCTTCACTTTTATACGGTATAATATATAATTAATTTATGACTAATTAATTTATAGTTTATCTTTTTAAATTTTTTTAATTATAACTGTTAATTGATATACCTGGCTTTGCTCGGATTAAAATTTTTTCATATTTAATATTTTCAATGTAAAATGTACTATTGCATAATATATTACACAAATTACTTTTCTGATCTAAAACGCTTTTAATTAAAATGAGAATATCAATTGAACAGACAATTTAAAAACATCCGTTTTCTTCAAACGTTATTATTTGTTATATAACATTCAAATTTTGTTAACAATTACTAAAAGTCAATGAAAGGTTTTAATTAATATTTTAAAACAATTAAATTAACTATTTAATTACTCATTAATTTAAAGCGTGAAAATGCATTTGAATCACCGATATAAATTGTTAAATCGTCTACTTTTTTAAAATTTTCTTTTAGCATTCTTCCTTCAAGAGCAGTTCTTCGTATTATTTTTGATCAATTATTGTTGCAATTCAGTTTAAAATTAATTTTGAAAAAAAATATTAAAATGGAGAAACAAATTTATGGAAATGAAAGCATGCGAAAAAAACGCTTGCTTAATTTTTTTAATTAAGTGAAATTTTAAAGCATCTTTTAGGCTTTGAAAGAGTTGGTGACCTTTCTCTTTAAATAAAGAGTTTGAAAGTTTGATTGAAATCAGTCAGTGGTTTAGGAGGATGATGGGAACATACTAGATAGCCACAGTGACTTTTATTTAAATTAATATAATTATTTGATAATCATTAACATAAAGATTGTGCATATAGTAAGCCATAAAAGGTTTTAGTGGAGGTTTTAGCAACAATTAATTTCTTAACTTTAATTAAGTAGATAGTTAATTTTTATTAATCAATAATTTTAATAGTTAATTTGATACCAAAGTTTTTTGACAGAAAACTTTAATTTGATATTTAACTAAACATATGTCAGGACAATGATTTGTTTAATAAAATCAATATAAAAGTAAGCAAAAATAAAGAGTAATTATATAAAGTTCCTTTATCCTTTTTGCTATTGAAAAACTATCTGTAACTTTAAAATTGTTATTTGGATTTTCTGCCTGAGTATTTGGTTTTAAGCAACTCGATGGAAATTTAAGATTTGCTTTGTTCAATTGGCTGCATTCATATCCTATGCTTTAAAAACACCGTATTCAATTTGCCACTCACAATGTTTAATAATTTTTTTCTCTTATTGTCAGAATTTGAGTGATTCTTATTTCTCTGTAACCAGGGGTTCTCTAAAAGGTCCATTTTGTATGTTTAAGTGTATAGTCATAGTGTTTTACCATATGACAAAGTAATTATCACACTAATTATACTGTAACCTAGAGTTAAATAAATTAATTTTTTAAATCTAGGGACCTTCTTCATTCTCCATAGAGTCAATTTCTTGCTACTGTTTCAGATAGGCTGGCTTAATGTTATCTAGGAGATATTTGCACTGTTCTGACATGTTTATTTCTTTATGATTCCTACCTGTTAGTAATGATTATGTGTTGAGAATAAAAAAAAATTGACAATGTACTGACCGATTAATCCTCACATGCTTTTTTGGAATGAAAAAGATGAATGAATAAAACCTTGATATAGAAATCAAATGACCATGAAAACAGAATGACAGCGTAAATTGCAATGTGTAGAAACAATAAATTCATTGGCTATGTCTGTATTGATCAATATATCCAATATTTCATGACTTTTGTAACACTTAACAAAGGGAATCACCTTTGCCTTCAAGCTTGCCGAAAGGAATTTTTTATAATTAATTTTCTTGGTAACATTCCCTTTTTTATCACTGAAGAAAAATACTGGTCACATATTATTTCGTTCACTAACAATGTTTTTTTATTGTATCATCACCGCAGTTTTTTTTCTGGAACAGGCGCATCAAGAAGCTCATTCACCGATTTTTTTTACTTTCTTGTAACAGAAGCATACAAGAGAAGCCATTATAATCGCAAAAGTCGCTCGAAATTTTGACGTAATTTCTCGTTTATGACCTCCCTGAATCCAGAAAAATAGAATTATGTCTCGTCTGTGAACAGAAAACTCAAAACTAAGGAACTACGGGGATGAAATTTGAGCTGTAGGCCTTGACTACACAATTTGTAGATTTCCATCGAATTTTGGAGAAAATCGTCTGCTGGAAGTCATTCTGTCTGTATGTCTCGTCCATTGAACACTATAACTCAATGGGCACTTAGACTCAGAATAGATAAAATTTAGGTTCAGTTTTATACATGAATGTAAGTCCGACTATAAAATTTTGGCCAAATCTCTAAGGGTTCGAACGTCTGTCTGTATAATCGCATACTTTTACATTATGCTCCTTGACACAAGTACTTATATATAAGGGAAATTTGGTATGTGCCATTACACTTATTGTAGATTTATGTGTCAATTATTGTTTTCAATCAGATTTAAAAACCAGCAGGAGTGTTCTCCCCTAATTTTTCTCGATATACTTTCCCCAAAAGGTGCCGTTTCCTTCCCACCCAGGTAAAAAATTCGAGACCTACTGTACCTAAGTCCAATGACTATCAGAAGGTTTTCATTATAGTGAATGATAAAAAAATATCCTAGGTAAAGAATCAAATGTCAAAGAGATGTGTACCGATTTCCGCTCTCACCAGCTCGGGATAGCTGAGCGTAATTCGCTCCATGCTTTCGCTCACAGCAGATTGCTTCAGTACGCATGCGCGTGGAGTCTGAGTTTCTTTTCAAAATGTAATTATTCAGACCGACAGAAATCAACCTTGTGACGGATTTGGCCCAAAATTTATACAGGACCTACATTATGACGATAAAACTGTGCCAAATTTTTTATCCATCTAACTATTCAAGTGTTTGAGTTATAGTGTTCGCGACCCGGACAGACAGAGCAGACTTCCAGTAGACGGATTTCGTCAAATTTGACAGAAACCTACAAATTGTATAAGATCACATACCAAATTTCATCCCCGTAGCTCTAATAGTTTTCGAGGTTCGTGTTCACAGGACAGACATAATTCCAAATTGTGTTTTTCGTCGGGAGGTCAAAACGTGGAGATTGGTCAAGATCTCAATTGCAATTTTTTTGACGATTACAATACTTTCTCTCAATACACGTATACGTATACGAAAGTAAAAGGCGTTCAATTGCTTATTCAATTTTATTCTAAGTGCACGATTTCCGAATCTTGGCGAAGCACCTTGACGCGCGCTGAAGGAAACAAGATTGGGATAAACTTATTGCATTCTGGGTTATAGTGAGATACGAATTTTTTATCAACCCAGGAAAAAGAATAGGTTGCCATGCCAAGCATTGACACGGGACGTTTTAGATGTTGAATAAATAAATAAATCCTTAAAAGTTTGGATTACGTATCTGGCGTATTTTACTCTGATAAAAGTCAATAATGTTTATGCAATCATATAAAATATGAATACTTAGAATAATGAAAAAAAAAGATGGGGCTGATTCTTTTTTAGCCAGTCACACTTTAACTGTTTTACTTTCTTAATTATATTATTTCTTCTATCACATAATTATAAAATGGGCCAAGGGATTATTTTTAAAATTGTAATGACGCAGAGTTTAGGAAGAAAACGGAACAAATAATAATACAAGGACTGAGTAGTGAAATACGGTGACAGTCCCGCATATATCAGACTATGGCAACCTAGGGAGTGAGGGGAAAGACACATTTTTGTGAGTATACAGAGAAAGTTTAGGAGACCACTCCACCTGGTTTTAAAATTGTTAATTGGAAAATCCGATGATGGCGCGTTGCGCTGTGAAAAGTTATTCTTGTTGATATTTTGGAGACACAATACCCAGATAAACCGTCTATAATAAATAGATGCTGTCTTTATATATGTATTTGTGCTGAAAAATTTGTTTGCTGTTTTCTGAGAAAATATATGAAACTTAAAAGAATTAAAAAATTCTGTAGTTGGTGTTGATTCGATGAAAGAACTCAAGAAAGAAGACTTCCTGCAATGAATCAAAACGGACAACATATATTACGTACAATAGTTTTACAGAAAAATATTTACAATAGTAAGGATATTCTAATTTGCGAAATTTTTTATCTCTAAATAGAAAATACGAGCTTGTGTTTATATCTCAGATACTGTTTGAAATGTACCTGATTAATTATGAATATATATATTTTCATTTCTCGGCTTCTTGTAAGGTAGAAAGTTTACTAGTACCTCTATTTTTCCTAAAAATTTTCCTGCCCCCCCCCTCTGTGACTTAATTTTCCATATTTGCTATAATTCACAAAAGGAAAGATGGTAAAATTCTTGGTGCCATATATTATCGTTATTATAGCAGAAAATTTATTTTCACTGCTAGACCATCGAAAAGAGCTTATTGTGCACAGCTAATTCCGAACTACCACCAGTCTTCAGTCAGGTATACAATAGCCAAAGGTTGGGTTAGGTTATATTAGCGTCCCGATGTTTGAAAGCACACGAGCTATTTAGGGGGGACCTCGTAATTTTGAACCGCGTCTGGTGACGGGACAACGCCTAGGCTGGCGCCCCTCAAGCTTCCGCGCCACATCAGCGGGAGGACGTTTGGCTTCATATATGATTTAGCGGCGCAATGGGCCCCATACACGGCGGATCTTCGGGTGGAATCGAGTTTCAGACCTGCGGCCCTTCTGTGTCCTGAGGTCGAGAGCCACTACCCACTAGAGCCACCGCAGCCTCAATAGCCAAACTGATGACGACGGCGGTATTGGCAAAAATAAAAAAGATAAATAAATTAATAAAATAAAATTATTCAGTAACGATAAAATAGTCAACTGTTTTAAAAAATTTCCAGAAGTTGGAAGATATCTAAAAAAGCATTTTATATTTGCTAGGTTGCTTTTCTTCTTCAGACTGACGTTTTACATTGTACAAGGGTGACTATTCGTTTTTGTTCAAAGCTTAAGAATTCTGTGTTTTAAAAAAAGCTAACTTTTAAAACATTAAATACAGTTAATATTTTTTTTAATACTGATCAATGATTGATAAGTGAAAAAGGAAAATGTGGATTTGAATTCTTATCCCAACTCACTTCTCAGTTGGAAAATGTGTCGAGAAGTCTCAGGATTGTCAAGCTGTCCGATACGTCAGTAATTTTAATGTAGCAAAGAGACAAAGTCTTTAACAAGATTTGTAGCATAACAAAAGTCTTTACCAGATGAATTTCCAGTAAAATCAGTGAATTTTTTCCGCCACTCAGTAAGATGTCCATAAAAAATTTGCTGGAATGTAGCTCCGATAGCATTAAAGGTAAAATTATGCATCGAGCGATTCTTACATTTCAACTCACAATATTTTCTTTTTGAACATATACGTTGATGAATAAACAAGAAGACTAATTGTCTGCCACTAATTTAAGCGTGATGAATAAATTTTTCTAACTATATGTTTAATAAATATAAATAAATGTTTTTCATAAATATAACGCGAAAATTTTTTAAACAGTATGTTGGCTCCATATTGTAAATACTGTTTTTACTAGTTAATTCCAGCATTAAGAACTTAGTTATAAATATATTTATTTATAAGTCAGTTACTTTTTTCCCCAACTCAACGGATGTCCATAAAAATTTGCTGGAAATGTGCACCGATGCATTAAAGTGCAAATTATTAACATCGACCTAAATTTCTGCAACATTCTTCATGAATATTTTTGAACTTATATACGCCTTGATGAATTAATAGAGATCATGATTGCCTGCCGCTAATTTAAGCAGTGATGAACAAATTTTCCTCTATTATTGTTTAATAAATACGAACAAATGTTTTCGTAAATATGTGAAGAATTTTAAGCAATGTTGCTCATACTGTACATAATGTTTGCTGTTAATTCCAGCATTAAGAACTTCTCTATAGATAAACGTTTATTTATATTGCATATGCTAACAGTTTATTTTATGAACTTACTCTATAAGATATGTTTATTTATATTGCATGATTGACACTTTTTATTTTGAACTCTCTATAGATATGTTTATTTACACTGCATATGTAACATTTTATTGAACTATCTCTATATATAGTGTTTATTTATACTGCATATGTAACAGTTTTATTTTATGGAATAATTGATGTTCACCTTTTAAAAGAATATGTCTCTCAATATATTTTACCTCTCTGATGTGATACTTAATGTGTTCTCCAAATATTTGTCTATAGCTCAAAATTATAACATTTTTATTATTTTTGTGACTTGTCCAGCCAGCTGGTTTGCAGGTGATATTGAATTGTATTTACTACTTAATTAAAATCTCACCACATAACTCGATATTCTTGATTCTTCTATTTTCAAATAGAAATATCTCTATCAATAAATGACCTATTTTCTGATGATTAGAATTCAGTTTCATTTTTATCAGTTACAAGAACTATTTACTTTATGTGTACGAAAGAATTGCTATAGATAAATTCAGAATCGAAGGAAGCTAAGTAAGTATAGATATTAGATAAAGAGTATATAATTGTGTATCTTTTTTTGATAGCATCTCATCAAAATGGTAATATACATTGTTTGAAATGTACCGATTAGGATTAATCAGAATTTATATATTTTAACTAATTCCTGGCTTCTATCTGATATTCAATACCGAACGCTGTCCAAAGAATAGGGAGGTTGCAACCGAAAAGTAAAAATAAATGAATAAATAAAATAAATCCAAAATTCAAACGTAAATAGTCAACCTTTTAAAAAAATTTCAGAAAAAGCAAGATATTTAAAAAAGCATTTGTATTTGTGCTAATTTTGATATTTTTCCTTCAGACAACTCATTTACATTGTGCATATATAGGGTGACTTCATCCGTCATCTTACATCCGTGTTTAGAAGCCCAATTCTGTTCCCAAGTGTGTTTTTTAGAAGCCAACTTTTTAAAACATTAAAAGCAGTTAATTTTTTTTTAACATGACTATCAGATTATATTGAAAAGGGACATTTAATTCTTATTCGGACCACTTTCAGTTGGGAAAATGATTACAAAATCAGATTGCGTCAAGTAAAAAGAAAACATCTGGCCATTTTTATAATATAGCCAAGAGTATTTTTCTAATAAACATTAAGCGAACAAAAACTTATGTTAAACTTATTATTAAACTTATGTTAAAACCTGTTGAGTTTCCGTGTAAAAGCCGACTTGCTTTCTTTTCTTTTTCCTCACTCAACGATGTCTATAAAAATTGCTTTAGGTGCATATCAGGTAGTCCTAGGGCAAATTACACTGACTTGAAATTCTGCACCATCTCCTTAGGATATTTAATGAACTGATAAAACATTTTATGAACTATTTACAAAATCTATGCTATCTAGTTACAGCCCTAATCCTGTTTTTATTTTTTAACTTTAAAATTATTAAATAATATTTTAGTTCAAAATGAAGATAAATTCAATTTAAAGAATTTTTTGGATCTACTTGGGCTGTTAACTAATGGCGAAAGACACGTCTTTTGGGTTTCGACATATCCTATGAGATGTCTATACGAGCATCTTCTGTTAGATCAAAGAGAACCAGATTTTAGTTTAGTTATATCAACGTCTCGTTTTATTTATTTATTTATTCAAAGCACTCACTACAGAGATGAGCTCCATTTTACAGGTGCATGATAAAACATACAAAATCTACAAGTCACAAATTAGTAAAACACACACACAAAGTAACTCAGAGAATACAACAGTTCTAAACTCAAAACCTCTATTCAGCTAAAAATGTAAACACATAAATGTTTTTTAAAATGTAAAACATGCAATTACAAAAGCACCAAAAAACAAGGGACTAAAGTCCATGCCGCACACGATCTAAAATGGAAATTATGGAAAAAAAAAAAAATCACACAATATTTTTTTTAAAATGTCAGAACACCAAATAAAAAACATTAAAAAGCCAAAGGAAGTCAAAATTCAAACACACACAAACCTGATCAAGCTAGGTTTGGAAACAGCGACAAAATTTTTGGGACGGAAATGTGTTATATGTGCACCACTGTCAAATGACGAGGGACGACCCCTGGAGCTGGCAACCCCTCTGCAAAGCTTCCGCACCACACCAACGCTTGTTAAAAATACTGCCATTGTTCAAGCTTGGTATCATTTTGTTATACCTAATAAATCTTGTCCTCTAATGGCTGGTGGGGCGGCTCTCTCCCCCTGGTCCTCTCTCGCCTTACCACACCTTCTTGGGTATGCCGAGCCAGTGTAGGTATTTTAGCTCCACACCAACGGGAGGACGTTTATACTCCTTATGATTTAACGTCTTAACCAGACCCCATCACGGCGGACAACCTTCAGTGGAATCGGGTTAAGGGGCTGGAGCCATCCAAATCCGAGGGAGACCTTACCACTAGGCCACCGCAGCCAGACGAAGCCAGATAATCTGTGGGAAGAAGTTTGAATAAGCTTCTGTGAATGGGAGCAGGTTGCAGGAAAACATCCGCAATACCAAGCATACAAGCAACATCGGTATGTCAGTTTTCGGTAATGCTGATTTACGATAGGGATGACGAATATTTGACGAACTGTTATTTTCTAATCAATATTAAAAATCACAAATACCAGTTGATGAATACTACTGTCAAAAAGGCTTGATACGAAGTCATTTATAATAAATGTACGCAAAGCTTTTTTATTTTAATTTCTTTTCTTAATTTAGTTTGCGAGATTTACATTTTTTGGTTCTATATACTGTGTAGATGGCGCCAAACAAAGCATGAACTACCTACCCACACGGGGTCATCACTATCAACCCACCCCGGGAAAGTCTTACACCGGTGACGCTTCCAGATAAGGTCACGCTTCACCCGCAGTTACAGATAACCCATACCCCAGCTCGTCTGGTGATTATATCATTTCGCACTCCCTCCCTCCCCCCATCGCGGTTTAGGAACCTATATTTCTGTGATCATCCCTCCTGTTGTGATATGCGTTCTCGAATGATAACGTTGCTTTTGTAATTCAAAGCTTCGTTAGGGAACTCAAAGGAACAAGTATTCGTTTTCTCTTTGATGACAGAATCGCGGTAGTGTATGAAAAGAATGAGTCGCGCCGTAAAGATCCCATACTGTCGATCGCCGGCAAACTAGCGAAATGTGACATCGTAGGATGGCTTCTGTGGTTGATTAATATTGATTGTGATTGTGACCCGTGAACTCAAGTTCCAAGCATCTCTTTCTACAAAATTTTTTGCCATCTTGTTGACAATACAAAGAACTAAACATTAAATCTTTATAGAAAGTATTAAACAACATAAGTGGAAGTAATGACAGTTTTTTTTTTTTTTTTATGAATTTTTAGAACACTTTACTTATACTTAATAAGACTTTTTTGAAGAATTAAGTTGCAATTGAAATAAGGTTATTTAGAATAGATATTTAAAAATAGCAATACCAAAACTATTTGTTACTCAAAAATCGTAGATTATACATCCTAGTTACGGAGCACAGTCCAAGTATGGAACCCAAAGCATTGTTGATCCCATGTTCCTCAACCACTAGACTACTGAACTACTGACCCAGGCCTCTCAAACTGTTTTGGCCTAAGGGGCAAAATTGACTCCTCCACTAAGTCCCAGACTTAGAATCTTAACTAGATAATAACAACATTTGTAGTGTTTTGAATTACGCTCAAATTTTCATTCGGAACTAGTTGGAGAGATGAGGGCCTCTAAGAACAGGGGCATCTCCATTCCGTTGACAATTTCGGTTGGTACTAACTTGGAGGCAAGCTTCAAGGGCATGTCATATTCATCATTACATGTCAGTTATTGTCAGTTTCTTAATAAGTAACGGGGAAACATAAAAAAATCTGATTATTATTTTTATGATTGTCTTACATTTATAGTAATTTTACAATGTAATCAAAATAAATTGTGAGAGAAGTCCAGGTATGTCCGGCCCATGTCTTGTATATTTGGTTGGAATGTATTGGTATGCATAATTAATAATAACAACAAATGGATGCAATTGGCTGCAACTGTCTTTTTGGCGCTTATTTCAGAAGGAGCAAAAAATTATGGTTTTATAAACCAGTGAAAGAGGGGTTTAGAAAAGAGCGCGCGGTCTCAGCAGACGGGCTACAATTTCCGAAACATAATGCTTTATGAGAATTTGGGACAAAGCAACGAATTATTTTGCGTCAGTTCATGATTATGTGGTAGAAATCAATCGCGTGATGAGAATCATTGCACCTCTTGCAGGAGAAAAAGATGTGAGACAGCGTATCACTCACAGCTTATGATAACTGTTGTTACTAACTTTCTAAATGAACCGGTTGATTTTAAAAGGGGACTTCTGCTGACTCGGCCGAAATTACTTTTTTGCGTTTTTTATTCGATGAAGGTAGTTCCATCGTTTAATGTAAAACCTGAAATTATGTCATTCATAGTTATTTTGCAGGAGAAAAGATGACGAGACGTATCAGCACAGCTTCTGAGAACGTGTTGCTCATGCTTATGTAGTATAAATCAATCACGTGATACAATCCATTGCGCATCTTGCAGGAGAAAAGATGACGAGACGTATCATCACAGCTTATGATAACTGTTGTTACTAACTTTCTAAATGAACCGGTTGATTTTAAAAGGGGACTTCTACTTCGCAGAATTACTTTTTTGCGTTTTTTATTCGATGAAGGTAGTTCCATCGTTTAGCTATAAAACACAAATTATCAGTCATTAATATGAGTTATTTTGCAGGGAGAAAAGATGACAGGGAGATATCAGCACAGCTTAGAAACGTGTTGCATCATGCCTTAGTAGTATAAATCAATACACGTGAGTACAATCCATTGCGCATCTTGGGAGAAAGAGCAGGCAAGTATCATCAAGCTATATTGATCTGATTATGTTACTAACTTTCAATAACGGTTGGTATTTTAAAGGGATCTACTTTGACTCGGCCGAAATTACTTTTGCGTTTTTTTATTCGATGAAGGTAGTTCCCGTTTAATGCTAAAACCTGAAATTATATGTCATTCATTAGTTATTTTTGAGTGGGGCATCAAGTGTCGTATGATGTTAGCAAGTAGTGTTCCTTAAACATCCATTACACTACTGGATACTATCAGAAGCCAAGTCAATTACTATCAGTTTTTTTCGGAACTATCTTTGAGCAAAATCAAATCATGACTTTCTCAAATTATCCTATAGTATCGATATGTTTTCTTAGGCAGTACATATCGATAGGCACATTTCGTTCGATCAATAGTTTTACAAACTATCGGCCTGGAGACTTATCGAAAAACCCCTGTTTCCATCGTAAATTAGGACTGTAAATAGGTTTTTAATGAAAGATCAAATTTTTTTGTAATGCTAAGCCTTTTTATTCAGTTTCCATTCATGTGCATCCCGCTTTTGTCAGGATACAGCATGCTAATGTTACATTATTTCAATATTTTACAGGTGGCGCTTGCTAGCATGACGTAACATTCCGCCCAGCGTTGGAAATATAACAATATTTCAAATACACTTACATATACATTAGTTAAACTCAAATAAATGGAAAATATTCAAATGAATTATTTACAAATGAACACAATACCCAACAGATATATACAATTCTATCAAATATGTAAATTACAAATTTATCTAGGTCCTATATTACATTAAATTTAGTTTTCATAATTATCTTTTATTGGTAAGAGACATATTTTTGAAATAGGAAGCTTGTAAAAATGCCCGTGAAGTTTTCAATTTAACCACTCTTACCTTACCATCTTTCTATAGATTGCTCTAAAATTCTTGCCATTGCCCACTTGCAGGGAAGCAAATCTTTTCTTTAATAACACTAAACATCCTATTGTACCTTCTTAAACTGCCACTTCTTTCGTTGTTATAAAGATTGAAGATGTCAGTGTTTCCAACTCTTCAAAATGGTTTGGACACGCATGAGTACAGTATATTGCCATCGAGATAACCACATTATCTAGAAATAATCCAAAATTTCTGGCTCAGGTATTCCAGTGATAGGCGTCCTGGTATAGAATCCAGAAGGTTAAACTTCATATTCAATTAATATTATCTGGCAATGAATTAATGGACGTGAATTAAGTAGCCCAATTTTGAGTAGACTTATTGTTACAAATTAACTATGATTATTTACAATTAGTTAGAGTTCTGTGGAAAGATGATAGCTAATGATTTTACCCTGCATCCCAAATCCCCAAATTAGGAGGCGAGGAGGGATAAATTTCCACTGGAATGCTTGCCAGACAAATAATTTACGTAAGGTCTCATTAGTCATGACAAATTAAATTTTTTTCAAACGATTTAATTCTGAAGTTGCGCCCTTTAGAATGTAGGTGCGTTATCGAATATTTGCCAATGCGGCCTCTGCAGGTAAAATCTTTAATGCTGCAACCAAAAACTTCATTTGTTTAAATCTTTGCAAATCTCTAAATGAATAGCTTTATTGACCAAACATTACAAAAAATCGCTACTCAACCTTTGAAAAACCCTTTCTTCTAGTTTTTTAAATTTTATTTGAAAAGAGACCACAAAAAGATCTACCTCTGAATTTAAAAATGGTGCATTGAGCCTCTCTCTAAGGTAAATTTCCCATTAACTTTGCTTTATCACTAGGCCCTTGGCCTAAGAACATCAAATACAAATCATGAAACAATTTTTTTGGTGGAATACCTACGCACGTTAATGGGCCAATACGTAATCTGAATTCTGATGTATTAAACCTTGGCTTACTGCTATGCAGAAATTTTTTATTGTAAATATGTTCAAAGTAACTTAGTAAATTTGATGTTCCACTGGGAAAAATTATTTGATATTGATTCAAATAAGAGTCAGAGATCAGAGTTATGCAAGTCTACCTCCTACTCTGAGTAATGCATCTATCTAAGAAATGGATCTAACGCCTTTAACTTGCTTGTTTTGCACATCTTTGACTTTTTTAATGCATCAATTTCTGCTTTAAAACTCCTCAACTGTGCTCTCGAGCTAAAATTCGTACTTCTGTAGTTCCTCTGCAGTTAAATATTTACTAACCTTATTACATTACTCATAGCTTTAGTATATAATAAACCTAAAAATAAAAAGCTTCAAAATCAATTAATTTGTAGAGAATTAACTACATTAAAAGTTCATCATAAAATTCTGAATTAGCCATTACATGTCAGTCACGCAATTTTAGGTTCGTCACATATGGGGTCTGGAATGAATTAGATTATCGTCACAGTTCATCAGGTTGTAGATCACATATCATTCATCGGTTGGAGTCACATTTTCTTTAGCCTTAACTGTTACAACCGATAGAATATACGCATCGGAGATTGTCATTTTAAGTCTTTAAAATTTTAGTTTTATCATTAATTAGCTTTATAATTAATTTGAACAAATTAAGTAGAATCTTACGACATCTCAGTAGTTCTATATATTCTGAGATGAAGAAAACGACAAGCCTTTTCCCAAAACAGAGGATCATCTGATTAGATAGAAAAAATAAAATGAAACAGTTAAAGTGTTAAGAGTTCATTCTGCATGTGTACCTCAGAAATTAGTCCGCAAGATTCTTTTAGAACATATATGTTTCAGTATCTTCGCTGAAGTGTTTGGATCTCAGCAATCTTTTTTGCTTGGAAATGTTTTTTAGCTTATAGGGCTCTGTGCTTATTCACCATCCATGGTTAAACCGATCAGCAGTTAAATGATGATTTCTGCTATAATAAATGGCCATTGCCATTACTTTATTGGGTTGCTATATTGGCATGGTATCTCCGTTTCCTCTGTCGTTGGCTATTTTAAGAGTACCCTCAGCCTTCCGACCAGAGCAGGTTTCTCGCCAACTCGCCAGTTAAGGATACATCAGCAGCGATCATTTCGGTCAATAATTCCGCTTGTTTGTAAATTCCCTTTTAACCACAGGATTTAACCATGGATGGTGATTAGGCCGTCAGTCACTTGATCCCACATAAAGCAATCGTAGAATTCGTCACAATGAAATCTCATCAATGGGTAATTGTGGAATTGGCACAGTTTTTAACTAATCGATAACAGTAATGCGAAGGGTGTAATTCCAACCTGGGCATGGTAAGTGTTTCAGCTTGGAGCCATTCTAGACTTGCTGCACAATAGACTAGTTTTAAACTGTCCGGATTCGGTGAAACTCTTCCAAGTAGAGAACAGCCGCGTAAGCACGTTCTGATGCGATGGAAAAATCCATGTACCTCTATTCACACTCTGTCCAGAGTAAAATATATCTTTGAATTTTTAGTTATTTGCGCTATTAATTTCAGGGCGAACCTTTTCCATTTCTTTTGTACATCAAGGTGGTAACGCTATTTCACTCCAGTCTAATTTTATTTTCCAGGCCTTGAATGATATCTTCGCCTTGGCCAATAATGGGCCAATAAGTCCTAAGGGGTCATGGTCTAATTTCTAGAGTACCCTTTTACTTTTCTCATTATACGAAGTATACAAGAGAATATTGTAATCAAAAAAGGAGAATTCCGAACTCGAGATTTGACGAATCTCCACGTTTAGACCTCCTAACAGGTCGAAAAACACAATTTTGGGTGTTATGTCTGTCTGTCTGTAAGAACACGATAACTCGAAAACCTGAGAGCTACGGGGATGAGAATTTGGTATATGTGGTCTTTGAACATAATTTGAGTTTCTCAGTTTTTGGACAGAATCCATCAGCAGGAAGTCATGTCTGCTTGTATGTTTGAGTCACCGCGAACGCCTATAAACCAAAAACTTGGCAAGATGGAATTAATTTTACACAGTTTATCAATCATGAATGTAGGTCCGTATAAGAATTTTGGGCCAAATCCGTCAAAAGGGTTGACCAATCTGTCGGAATATATATTAATCATATCAGTCTGTGTAATCTCAAAGCCCCTTTGGCTTAGATAAATAAAACTTTAGTATCATTATAGATAAAATAAAATTCAGTAAATAAAACTTGGTATTGTGTATCTTGAACATTAATTATAGATCTAGTTAAAATTTCGTTCAAATCAGTTTAAAAAACAGATTGTTCAAATTACCTTTAGTTCAATGCATTTGCCACTGTGTAATTGTGAGCGTTCCTTATTTTACTAAGGGATTAGTATGGTTTGGCGTTTGTGGCGGTCTACGCGGGAAATTTTTGTGAACCGCACTTCGGAAGTGCTTCTTGGCCTATGCGTTCTCCATTCTCGAAAGTTAGGTGTAGGGTGAATCTTGCGTGATATCCTTGGTAAAATTTCGTGAGTCAAAATACGTTAAATAAGTTCTAGTTTCTCAGCGCGGGTAAAGGAATTGACTGTGCAATTCTTTTTTCAAATAATATTAAGTTTCAGGAATTCATGAATTTATGTTTCGTTGTGATCACCGTTGTAATTTTTTTCTCAAATAACCAGGCCTTGGGTAAATACCCCAATAATATTTACCTACCCACTGGGTATTTTACCCTATTACATTACTTTCGTATGCAGAAAGTTCCAAGGGAGCCACTCCCTTCAGTTTGAGAAAGTCTTGTCATGATCTTTGCTTCACTTCTTAAGACAATCCAAGCGGATCTACCGAAGCATACAAGGTTTTACGGACAACATCTTGTCCTTTATCAAACGAATAGGAAGAATGAACGTAGATGATCTTGTATGGGGTCAGGGCTATTAGACACCCATTTGTATGTGGTTGTCAGCTCTCAGGAAAGTTCACAAGAATTTGAGCCCAGGTTTTTAGCATCTTCTATTGTAGCCCCTCACGAAAGAATATCGTCCAGCTGTGAATATCCCAGACAAATCTGCATCACTTTTGCTAGGGAAAGTCACTTTCTTTCTTCATCTATAAAAGGCCTTTGGGTCTGGTAATGGTGCAGGCACTGTTCCAGGTTACTGTAGACAGTTTGTAAACTTTGACTGAAGCATCCAACGGTTGTCTTTCCAGACAATGCGTAGTAAGTCTCTTTTAAATTTAGATCGATAAGTATTTGTCTGTACATTTTTTATATCAGCACTAAATGCGAACTTATGTTTTCTAATCTACTTTGACTATGAAGATCTTGCTGAATAATTTCTCCGATAGTAAGAATTCAGAAGAAAACCCGCTAGTTGGCATGGCTAGCATCCAGACAACTCTTAGTAGGGTGGATGTCTTCTCTGGTTTGTGAATATGGCATGGCGATGAATGTATTCACATAATGTAATTTCATTTTAATTTCCCATATGACCTAAATTTTCATATTCGCATAAATTCAACATATAAAATTCCTGGTATTATTTTGTTAATTTATTCAAGATACTATTCAGTCAACTTGGACCATTTTCTTTGAACTTCTAGCACTAGTTCTGCGTTTTCCTTTAAGGGTAACTGACTATAAATCTTCCAATCTGATCTTATGGGTTTTAACCACTCCTCACAATAAATTTCTTCTTCTTTTGTTATTTTCTCTAGAATCCGCAGGAAGGATTTGGTTCAAAACTGTAACTTATTATATCTAAGTTTGTTCCTTATAAAATAACAATTAAACTGGTTTTGTAGAGGGCAGCCCGTAACTAAATAACCAAATTTGTGTCTGTAATATTACATTTCCATCTTGCACACGGTGTTGCTCCAGGTTTAGCAATACGTAACTTCCTCATTAATTTAAAGCGTGAAAATAAATCAATAGCTGGTCCCGATATAAATTGTTAAATCGTCTACTTTTAAAATTTTCTTTTAGCATTCTTCCTTCTGGAAACAGTTCTTCGTATTATTTTTGATCAACAAGAATATTGTTACGAATTCAGTTTAAAATTAATTTTGAAAAAAATATTAAAATGAGAGAAACAAATTTATGGAAATGAAAGACATTGCGGAAAAACGCCTTGCTTAATTTTTTAATTAAGTGAAATTTTAAGCATCTTTTAGGCTTTGAAAAGTTGGTGACCTTTCTCTTTTCTTAAATAAAGAGTTTGAAAAGTTTGATTGAAATCAGTCCAGTGGTTTAGGAGGAGATGTGGAACATACATAGATAGCCACAGTGACTTTTATTTAAATTAATATAATTATTTGATAATCATAACATAAAGATTGCTGGCATATAGTATAAGCCATAAAAAGGTTTTAGTGGAGTTTTGTAACAATTAATTTCTTAACTTTAATTAAGTAGATAGTTAATTTTAATTAATCAAATAATTTTAATAGTTAATTTGATAATAGGTTTTTTTGACAGAAAACTTTAATTTGATATTTAACTAAACATGTCGGGACAATGATTTGTTTAATAAAATCAATATAAAGTAGCCAAAAATAAGAGTAATTATATAAGAGTTCCCTTTATCCTTTTTGCTATTGAAAAACATCTGCTTAACTTTAAAATTGTTGGGATTTTCTGCCTGAGTATTTGGTTTTAACCGTCGATGGAGATTTAAATTTGCTGTTCAAATTGGCTGCATTCATATCCTATGCTTTAAAAACACGTATTCAATTTGCCACTCACAATGTTTAATAATTTTTTTCTCTTATATGTTAAGAATTTAGTGACTATTATCTCTGTAACCAGGGAGTTCTCTAAATGAGTCCATTTTTGTAGTGTTTAAGTGTATCATGTCATGTGGTTTTACCATATGACAAAGTAATGTCCGCACAATTATACTGTAACCTAGATTAAATAAATTAATTTTTAAATCTAGAGTCCTTCTTCATTCGTGCCAAGAGTCAATTTCTTGCTACTGTTTCAGATAGGCTGGCTTAATGTTATCTAGGAGATATTTGCACTGCTGACATGTTTATTTCTTTATGATTCCTACCTGTTGAATGATTATGTGTTGAGATATAAAAAAATTGACCAATGTACTGACCGATTAATCTATCATAACTTTTTGGAATGAAAAATGGAATGATAAAACCTTGATATAGCAAAAAATCAAATGACATGAAAACAGAATGACAGCGTAAATACTGCAATGTGTAGAAACAATAAAGTCATTGGCTATGTCTGTATTGATCAATATGTAATATTTCATGACTTTTGTAACATTAACGTAAAGGAATCTACCTTTGCCTTCAAGCTTGCCGAAAAGGGAATTTTTATAATTAATTTTTCTTGGTAACATTCCTTTTTTATCACTGAAGAAAAATACTGGTCACATATTATTTCGTTCACTAACAATGTTTTTATTGTTATCGCCTGCAGTTTTTTTCTGGAACAGGCGCATCAGAGCTCATTCACCGATTTTTTTTTACTTTCTTGTATACGAAGCATACAAAGAGAAAGTATTATAATCGTCAAAAAGTCCGAACTCGAAATTTTGACGAATTTCTACGTTTTAGACCTCCCTGAATCCGAAAAACACAATTTTAGAATTATGTCTGTCTGTGAACATGAAAACTCGAAAACTATTAGAACTACGGGGATGAAATTTAGTATATGACCTTGACACACAATTTGTAGATTTCCATCGAATTTTGGAGAAAATCCGTCTGCGGGAAGTCTGTCTGTCTGTATGTCTGCGTCCATGTGAACACTATAACTCAAACACTTGAATAGCTAGATAGATAAAATTTGGTTCACAGTTTTACTATCATGAATGTAGGTCCGTATAAAATTTTGGGCCAAATCCGCCAAAGGGTTGAACGTCTGTCTGTATAATCGCATACTTTTAAACATTATAGCTCCTTGACACAAGTACTTATATAAATGAAATTTGGTATGTGGCCATTACACTTAATTGTAGATTTGTGTCCAATTATTGTTTCAATCGGTTAAAAACCAGCGGGAGTGTTCTCCCCTAATTTTTCTCGTATACTTCCCCCAAAAGGTGCCGTTTCCCCTTCCCCGCCTGGCTAAAAAAATTCGAACCTACTGTTACCTAGAATCCAATGACTATCAGAAGGTTTTTCATTATAGTGAATGAAAAATATCTAGGTAAAGAATCAAATTCAAAGAGATGTGTACCGATTTTCCGCTCTCACCGGCTCAGGGATAAACTGACGTAATTCGCTCCATAGCTTTCGCGTGCACAGCAGATTGCTTCCAGTACGCATGCGCGTGGAGATACCGGTTTCTTTTCAAAAGTAAATTATTCAGACCGACAGACAATCAACCCTTTGACGGATTTGGCCCAAAATTTTATACGGACCTACATTCATGACGATAAAACTGTGCCAAATTTTATCCATCTAGCTATTCCAAGTGTTTGAGTTATAGTGTTCGCATGACCGCGGACAGACAGACAGGCAGACTTCCCGTAGACGGATTTCGTCCAAAATTTGACAGAAACCTACAAATTAGGTGTATAGATCACATACCAAATTTCATCCCCGTAGCTCTAATAGTTTTCGAGTCATCGTGTTCACAGACAGACATAATTCCAAAATTGTGTTTTTCGGACTCAGGGAGGTCTAAAACGTGGAGATTGGTCAAGATCTCGAATTCGAATTTTTTGACGATTACAATACTTTCTCTCAATACACGTATACGTATACGAGAAAGTAAAAAGGCGTTCAAATTGCTTATTCAATTTTATTACTTAAGTGCACGATTTCCGTCTTGGCGAGCGTGACCTTGACGCGCGCTGAAGGAAACAAGTGGATAAACATTGCATTCTGGGTTATAGTAGATACGAATTTTTTATCAACCCCAGGAAAAAGTAGGTTGCCATAATTGCCAAGCATTGACACGGGACGTTTAGATGTTGAATAAATAAATAAATCATGAAAAGTTTGATTACGTATCTAGCGTATTTTACTCTGATAAAAAAATCAATAATGTTTATGCAATCATATAAAATGAATACTTAGAATAATGAAAAAAGATGCGAGGCTGATTCTTTTTAGCCCAGTCACACTTTAAAGCTGATTTTACTTTCTTAATTATATTATTTTCTTCTATCACATAATTATAAAATTGGGCGCAAGTTATTTTAAAATTGTAATGACGCAGAGTTTAGGAAGAAAACGGAACAAATAATAATACGGGACTGAGTAGTGAAATACGGTGACAGTCCCGCATATACGGGACGTATGGCAACCCTAGGGAGTGGGGGAAAGACACATTTTTGTGAAGTATACGAGAAAGTTTAGGGGAGACCACTCCCGCTGGTTTAAAATTATTAATTAAAATCCGATGATGGCGCGTTGCGCTGTGAAAGTTATTCTTGTTGATATTTTGAGACACAATATGATAAACCGTCTATAAATAGATGTGCTGTCTTTATATATGTATTTGTGCTGAAAAAATTTGTTTGCTGTTTTTATTGAGAAAATATATGAAACTTAAAAAGAATTTTAAAAAATACTTTGTAGTTGTTGGGATTCCGATGTAAAAACTCAACTCAAGAAAGAAGACTTCACTGCAATGAATAAAACGGACAACATATATTACGTACAATAGTTTACAGAAAAAATATTTACAATAATTAAGGATATTCTAATTGCGAAATTTTATCTCTAAATAGAGAAAATACGAGCTTGTGTTTTATATCTCAGATACTGTTTGAAATGTACCTGATTAAGATTAATTAGAATATATATATTTTCATTCTCGGCTTCTTGTAAGTAGAAAAGTTTACTAGTACCTCTATTTTTTCTAAAATTTTTCTCGCCCCCCCCCCTCTGTAACTAATTTCCATATATTGTATAAATTCACAAGGAAAGATGAGTAGAAATTCGTGGTGCCATATATTATCGTTATTAGTAATAAGAAAATTTATTTTCACTGCTAGACCATCAAATAAGAGCTTATTGTACCAGCTAATTCCGAACTACCACCTGATCTTCAGTCCGGAACAATAGCCAAAAGGTTAGGTTAGGTTATATTAGCGTCCCGATGTTTTGAAGCAACACGAGAGCTATTTAGGGGCGGACCTCGTAATTTTGAACCGCGGTCTGGTGACGAGGACAACGCCTAAGCTGGCGCCCCCTCTCCAAGCTTCCGCGCCACATCAGCGGGAGGACGTTTGGCTACTGCTATGATTTAGCGCGCAATGGGCCCCATACACGGCGGATCTTCGGTGGAATCGAGTTTCGAACCTGCGGCCCTTCTGTCCTGAGGTCGAGACCCTACCACTAGGCCACCGCGGCCTCAATAGCCAAACTGATGACGACGGCAGGTATTGGCAAAATAAAAAAAAGTAAATAAATTAATAAAATAAAATTATTCAGTAACGATAAAATAGTCAACTGTTTAAAAAATTTCCAGAAGTTGGAAGATATCTAAAAAAGCATTTATATTTTGCTACTGGATTTGCTTTTTTTCCTTCAGACTGACTCGTTTACATTGTACAAGGGTGACTATTCGTTTTGTTCAGAAGCAGAATTCTGTGTTTGTTTAAAAAAGAAGCTAACTTTTAAAACATTAAATACAGTTAATATTTTTTAATATGACCTATTGATTGATAAGTGAAAAAGGGAAAATGTGGGATATTTAATTCATATCCCAAACACTTCTCAGTTGGAAAATGTGTCGAAATTCAGGAGTGTCCAAGCTAATCCGATACGTCTAGTTATTTTATAATGTAGCAAAAGAGCAAAAGTCTTTAACAGAATTTGTAGCATAACAAAGTCTTTACCAGATGAATTTCAGTATGAAAATCAGTGAATTTTTTTCCGCCACTCAATAGATGTCCATAAAAATTTGCTGGAAATGTGCACCGATGCATTAAAGTGCAAATTATTAACATCGA
>BGPR01000578.1:362117-388941 GCA_013235015.1 Araneus ventricosus
GATGTCCATAAAAATTTGCTGGAAATGTGCACCGATGCATTAAAGTGCAAATTATTAACATCGACCTAAATTTCTGCAACATTCTCAGTACGAATATTTTTTGAACTTATATACGTTGATGAATTAATAGAAGACAAATTGCCTGCCGCTAATTTAAGCAGTGATGAACGAAATTTTCTAATTATATGTTTAATAAATACGAACAAATGTTTTCGTAAAATATAACGAAAATTTTAAGCAATGTTGCTCCATACTGTACATAATGTTTTGCTGTTAATTCCAGCATTAAGAACTTCTCTATAGATACGTTTATTTATATTGCATATGTAACAGTTTTATTTTATGAACTTCTCTATAGATATGTTTATTTATATTGCATATGTAACACTTTTATTTTATGAACTTCTCTATAGATATGTTTATTTACACTGCATATGTAACAGTTTTATTTTATGAACTTCTCTATATATATGTTTATTTATACTGCATATGTAACAGTTTTATTTTATGAAGAATTAATTGATGTTCACCTTTTAAATGAAAATATATCTCTCAATATATTTTACCTCTCTGATGTGATACTTAATTGTGTTCTCCAAATATTTAATCATAGTCAAAATTATAACATTTTATTATTTTATTGGCCGTCTTTGTCAACCAGCTGGTTTACAGGTGATATTGATTGTATTTACTCTTAATTAAATCTCACACACATAACTCGATATTCTTGATTCTTCTATTTCGAAATGAAAATATCTCTATCAATAAATGACCTATTTTACTATTAAGATTAGAATTCAGTTCATTTTTTATCAGTTACAGAACTATTTACTTTGTGTGCAAAGAATTGCTCTAGATAAATTAGAATCGAAGGAAGACTAAATGAGTATAGATATTAGATAAAAGAGTATTAAATTAGTATCTTTTTAGATGCATATCTCATCAAAATGAGTAATATACATTGTTTGAAATGTACCTGATTAGGATTAATCAGAATTTATATATTTTTTAACTAATTCTGAGCTTCTATCTGATATTCAATACCGAACGCTGTCCAAAAGAATAAGGGAGGTTCACCTGCAAAATAAAAATAAATGAATAAATAAAATAAAATCAAAATTCAGAAACGATAAAATAGTCAACCTTTTAAAAAAATTTCAGAAAGTAGCAAGATATTTAAAAAAGCATTTGTATTTTGCTGCTAATTTTATTATTTTTCCTTCAGACTAACTCATTTACATTGGCCATATAAGGGTGACTACATCCGTCATCGTTACATCCGTGTTTAGAAGCCCAATTCTGTTCAAGTGTGTTTAGAAGCCAACTTTTAAAACATTAAAAGCAGTTAAATTTTTTTTAACATGAGCTATCAGATGATATGTGAAAAAAGGGACATTTAATTCTTATTCCGGACACTTTTCAGTTGGGAAAATGAGTTAAAAATCAGGTGCGTCAAAGCTAAAAAGAAACATCTGGCCATTTTATAATATAGCAAGAGTATTTTTAAAACAATTTAAAGCATAACAAAAAACTTATGTTAAACTTATGTTTATTAAAACTTATGTTAAACCTGTTGAGTTTCCGTGTAAAGGCCATTTGCTTTTCTTTTCTTTTTTTCCTCACTCAACAGATGTCTATAAAAAATTGCTTTAGGTGCATATCGATGCCCTGAAGTGCAAATTACACATTGACTTGAAATTCTGCACCATCTCCTTAGGAATATTTAATAGAACTGATAAACATGTTTATGAAACATTACAAAATCTATGCTATCTAGTTACAAGCCCTAATCCTGTTTTTATTTTTAACTTTTAAAATTATTAAATAATATTTTGGTTCAAAATGAAGATAAATTCAATTTAAAGAATTTTTAGGTGCTCTTGGGCTGTAACCCAATGGCGAAGACACGTCTTTTGGGTTTCGACATATCATGAGATGTCTGTGCGACATCTTCTGTTGGTCAAGATGAACCAGATTTTAGTTTAGTTATATCAACGTCTCGTTTTATTTATTTATTTATTCAAAGAAAGCACACTACAGAGATGACTCCATTTACAGAGTGCATGATAAAAGCATACAAAATCACAAGTCACAAAGTGAATTAAAACACACACACAAAAAGTAACTGCAGAGAATACAACAGTTCTAAGCTCAAAACCTCATCAATTATAAAAATGTAAACACATAAATGTTTTAAAATGAAAACATGCAATTACAAAAGCACCAAAAACACACCGAGGCCCCAAAAGTCCATGCCGCACACCGTCAAAATAGAATTATGGAAAAAAAAATCACACAATATTTTTTTTTAAAAAATGTAGAACACCAAATAAAAAAACATTAAAAAAAAGCAAGGGTCAAAAATTCAAACACACACAAACACTAGATCAAGCTAGTTTTGAAGCAACACGACGGCAATTTTGGGACGGAAATTGTTATATTGCACCACTGTCAAATGACGAGGACGACCCCTGAGCTGGCAACCCCTCTGCAAGCTTCCGCACCACACCAACGCTTGTATTTAAAAATACTGCCATTGTTCGCGCAAAGCTTGTATCATTTTGTTGTACCTAATAAATCTTGTCCTCTACGTGCTGGTGGGGCGGCTCTCTCCCCGCTGGTCCTCTCTCGGCCTTACACCCTTCTTGGGTATGCCGGGCCAGTGTGGGTATTTTGGCACCACACCAACGGGAGGACGTTTTGCCACTACGTATGATTTAACGTGCAACAGGCCCCATACACGGCGGACCTTCAGTGGAATCGGGTTAAGAACCTGGAGCCATCCAAATCCGAGGTCGAGACCTTACCACTAGGCCACCGCGGCCAAGACGAGCCAGATAATCTGTGGGAAAAGTTTGAATAAGCTTCTGTGAATGGGAGCAGGTTGCAGGAAAACATACCGCAGCCAACCCAACCACAAGCGAACATCGGTATGTCAGTTTTCGAGTAATGCTGGTTACGAGTAGGGATGACGAATATTTGACGAACTGTTATTTTCTAATCAATATTAAAAAATCACAAATACCAGTGATGAATACTACTGTCAAAAAGGTGTGATACAGTCATTTATATAAAATGTACGCAAAGCGCTTTTTTTATTTTAATTTCTTTTCTTAATTTAATTTTGCGAGATTTTATTTTTAGTTCTATATACTGTCAATAGATGGCGCCATCAAAAGCATGAACTACCTACCCCACACAGGGGGTCATCACTACAACCCACCCCGGGGAAACAGTCTTCACCGGTGACCTTCCAGATAAGGTCACGCTTCACCGCGCAGATAACCATACCCCAGCTCGTCTGGTATTATATCACATTTCGCACTCCCTCCCTCCCCCCATCGCGGTTTAAGACATATTTCTGTGAATCATCCCTCCTGTTGTGATATGCGTTCTCGAATGATAACGTTGCTTTTGTAATTCAAAGCTTCGTTGGGAACTCAAAGGAACAAGTATTCGTTTTTCTCTTTGAATGACAGAATCGCGGTAATTGTATGAAAAAAGAATAGTCGCGGTAAAGATCCCATACTGTGATCGCAACGAAAACTGCGAATGTGACATCGTAGGATAGCTTCTGTGGTTGATTAATATTGATTGTGATTGTGACCCGTGAACTCAAGTTCCAACATCTCTTTCTACAAGAATTTTTTGCCATCTGTTGACAATACAAAGAACTAAACATTAAATCTTTATAGAAAGTATTAAACAATAAGTGGAAGTAATAACAGTTTTTTATATGAATTTTTTAGAACACTTTACTTATACTTAATAAGACTTTTTGAAAATTAAAAGTGTGATTGAAATAAGAGTTATTTAGAATAGATATTTAAAAATAGCAATACCAAAACTATTTGTTACTCAAAAAATCGTAGATTATACATCCCTAGTTACGAGCACGGCCAAGTATGGAACCCAAAGCATTGTTGATCCCATGTTCCTCAACCACTAGACTACTGAACTACTAGACCAGGCCTCTCCAAACGTTTTGGCCTAAGGGCAAAATTGACTCCTCCACTAAGTCCCAAGGACTTAGATCTAACTAGCTAATAATAACAACATTTTGTAGTTTTGAATTACGCTCAAATTTTCATTTCGGAACTAGTTGGAGAGTGAGGCCTCTAAGAAACGGGGGCATACTCCATTCCGTTGACAATTTCGGTTGGTACTAACTTACGGGCAAGCTTCAAGGGCATGTCATATTCATCATTATGCATGTCAGTTATTGTGTTTCTTAATAAGTCGAAACATAAAAAAAATCTGATTATTATTTTTTATGATTTACTTACATTGTAAATTTTACAATGTAATCAAAATAAATTCTGGCAAGAAGGGTACCGGGTATGTCCGGCCCATGTACTTTATGTATTTGGTTGGAATGTATTGGTATGCTATAATTAATAATAATAACAAATAGGTGCAATTGGCGCAACTGTCTTTAGCGCTACTATTTCGAAGGAGCAAAAAATTATGGTTTTGTATAACCAGTGAAAGAGGGGTTTTAGAAAGAGCGCGCGGTCTCAACGGGCCACAATTTCCGAAACATAATGCTTTATGAGAATTTGAGACAAAGCACGAATTATTGCGTCAGTTCATGATTATGTGGTAGAAATCAATCGCGTGATGCAATCCATTGCGCATCTTGCAGGAGAAAAGATGACGAGACGTATCATCACAGCTTATGATAACTGTTGTTACTAACTTTCTAAATGAACCGGTTGATTTTAAAAGGGGACTTCTGCTGACTCGGCCGAAATTACTTTTTTGCGTTTTTTATTCGATGAAGGTAGTTCCATCGTTTAATGTAAAACCTGAAATTATGTCATTCATAGTTATTTTGTAGTGAAGCATCAAAGTGTCCGTATGATGTTAGAAGTAGTGTTCCTTAAACATCGATACACTACTGGATACTATCGAAGCCAAGTCGATGCTATCGAGTTTTCGGAACTATCGACTGAAACAATCGATACTATCGACTTTCTCAAAATTATCTATAGTATCGATAGTTTTTTCTTAGGCAGTACTATCGATAGGCACATTTTCAGTCGATAGTTTTAAAACTATCGGCTGGAACTGTCGATAGTACCTGTTTCCGTCGTAAATTAGGACTGTAAATAGGTTTTAGATGAAAGTCAAATTTTTTTGTAATGCTAAGCCTTTTTATTCAGTTTCCATTCGTGCATCCGCTTTTGTCGGGATACAGCATTAGACTGTTACATTATTTCAATATTTTACAGGTGGCGCTTGCTAGCCATGACGTAACATTCCGCCCAGCGTTGAAATATACAATATTTCAAAATACACTTACATATACAATTAGTTAAACTCAAATAAATGGAAAATATTCAAATGAATTATTTACAAATGAACACAATACCCAACAGATATATACAAATTCTATACAAATATGTAAATACAATATCTAGGTACAGCTATATTACATTACAATTTAGTTTTCATAATTATCTTTTATTGGTAAGAGACATATTTTTGAAATAGAACGTGTAAAAATGCCCGTGGCAGTTTTCAATTTAACCACTCTTACCTTACCATCATTTCCATAGATTAGCTCTAAAATTCTTGCCATTGCCCACTTGCAGGGAGGCAAATCATTTTCTTTTAATAACACTAAACATCCTACTCTAACATTACCCTTCTTAAACTGCCACTTCTTTCGTTGTTGTAAATGATTAAGATAGTCAGTTTTCCAACTCTTCCAAATGGTTTGGACACGCTAGGTAGTATATTGCCATCGAGATAACCTATTATCTGAAATATCCAAAATTTCTGGCTCAGGTATTCCAGTGATAGGGCGTCCAATTATGAAGTGTCCAGGAGTTAAAACTTCATATTCATTAATATTATCTGGCAATGGAATTAATGGACGTGAATTAAGTATGCCTTCAATTTGAGTAACTATTGTTTCAAATTCTTCGATAGTTATTTTACAATTAGTTAGAGTTCTGTGAAGATGATGCTTAAATGATTTTACCCCTGCCTCCCACAATCCCCCAAAATTAGGAGAGCGAGGAGGGATAAATTTCCACTGAATTGCTTCCGAGGACAAATAATTTGCTAAGGTCTCATTAGTCTGACAAATTAATTTTTTCAAACGATTTAATTCTGAAGTTGCGCCTTTGAAATTAGGTGCGTTATCTGAATTAATGTTGCAATGCGGCCTCTGCGGGCGCAAAGTCTCTTTAATGCTGCAATAAAAACTTCATTTGTTAAATCTGTTACCGTCTCTAAATGAATAGCTTTAGTAGCCAAACATACAAAAATCGCTACGTAAACCTTTGAATATATACCCTTTCTTTAGTTTTTAAATTTTATTTGAAAAGGGCCACAAAAATCTACCTCTGAATTTAAAAATGGTGCACTTGGAGTTACTCTCTCTGAAGGTAAATTTCCCATTAACTGCTTTATCACCCTAGGCCTTGGCCTAAAACATCCAATACAATCATAAACAATTTTTGGTGGAATACCTTTGCCGTTAATGGGCCAATACTGTAATCTAATTTGATGTATTAAACCTTGAGCACCAATATGCAGAAATTTTTTATGTAAATGTTCAAATAGTAACTTAGTAAATTTATGTTTACTGGGAAAAATTATTTGATGCTTAGATTCAAATGGTAAGTCAGAGTTATTAAGTCTACCTCCTACTCTGAGTAATGCATCCTTATCTAAGAATGGATCTAACGCCTTTAACTTGCTTGTTTATGACACATCTTTAACTTTTTTAATGCATCAATTTCTGCTTTAAACTCACTCAACTGTGCCACTCGAGCTAAAAATTCAGTACTTCTGTGTAGTTCCTCTGCAGTTAAATATTTACTAACCTTATTACGACACTCCTTAGCTTTAGTATTATTAATAAACCTAAAAATAAAGCTAAAAATTCTAATTAATTTTGTGAAATTATTTGTACGATTAAAAAGTTCATCATAAAATTCTGAATTATAGCCATTACATGTCAGAGTCACAGCAAATTTTAGTTCGTCAACATAAGTAGGGTCTGGAATGAATTGATTATCGTCTAGTTCATCAGTTTGTAGATCACATATCATTCATCAGTTTGTAGATCACATATCATTCTTTAACCGCTTAACTTACAACCCCGAGAATACTCGTGCATCGAATTATCACATTTTAAGTCTTTAAATTTTAGTTTTATCATTAATTAGCTTTATAATTTGACACAAAAATTAAGTAGAATCTATAAACATCTCAAGTATTCTATGTCTTCTGAGATGAATGAAAACGACAGCCCCTTTCCAAAACAGAAGGGATCATCTGATTAGATAGAAAATAAAATGAAACAGTTAAGGGGTTAAGAGTTCATCTGCATGGTACCCTCTAGAAATTAAGTCCGCAAGATTCTTTTTAGAACATATATGTTTCCAGTGGCAATCTTCCGTAAGTGTTTGGATCTCCGCAATCCTTTTGCTGACAAATGTTTTTAGCTTATGGGGCTCACGGCCTTATTCACCATCCATGGTTAAACCATGATCAGCGGTTAAATGATGGTTCTGCTATAATAATGCGAAAGGTGACCGAAATGCATTGCCAAATGTATACTTTATTGGGTTGCTATATTGGCATGGTATCTCAATTTCTCTGTCGTTGGCTATTTTTAAAATTACCCTCAGCCTTCAAGCCAAACGAGTTTCTCGCCAACTCGCCAGTTAGGGGATACATCCAGCCGATCATTTCGGTCAGCATTCGCTTGTTTGTGTAAATTCCCTTTTAACCGCTGATCAGGATTTAACCATGGATGGTGATTAAGGCCGTCAGTCTTGATCCACGCCAAAGCAATCGTAGAATTCGTCCACAATGAAATCTCATCAATGGGTAATTGTGGAATTGGCACAATTTTTAACTAATCTCGATAACAGTAATGCGGCAGACAATTCCAACCTGGGTATGGTAAGTGTTTTCAACGGAGCCATTCTAGACTTGCTGCACAATAGACTAGTTTTAAACTGTCCGGATTCGGTGAAGCTCTTCAAGTAGAGAACAGCCGCGTAAGCACGTTCTGATGCGTCGGAAAATCCATGTACCTCAATACGCTCTGTCCCAGGAAGTAAAATATATCTTTGAATTTTTAAGTTATTTACTTCTGATAATTTCAGATAGAACCTTTTCCATTCTTTTATTGCATCAGGTGGTAACTGTTCACTCCAGTCTAATTTTATTTTCCAAAGGCCTTGAATAAATATCTTCGCCTTGGTAATAATAGGCCCAATAAGTCCTAAGGGGTCATATAGTCTCGCAATTTCTGAGAGTACTTCCTTTTTACTTTCTCGTATACGAAGTATACAAAGAGAAAGTATTGTAATCGTCAAAAAATTCGAACTCGAGATTTTGACGAATCTCCACGTTTTAGACCTCCCTGAGTCCGAAAAACACAATTTTGGAATTATGTCTGTCTGTCTGTGAACACGATAACTCGAAAACTATGAGAGCTACGGGGATGAAATTTGGTATGTGGTCTTTGAACATAATTTGTAGGTTTCTATCAATTTTTGGACAAAATCCGTCAACGGGAAGTCTGTCTGTCTGTATGTTCAAGGTCATGCGAACGCTATAACTCAAAAACTTGAAAAGCCAGATGGATAAAATTTTACACACAGTTTTATCGTCATGAATGTAGGTCCGTATAAAATTTTGGGCCAAATCCGTCAAAGGGTTGACTGTCTGTCGGTCTGTATAATCTTATCGGTCTGTGTAATCTCATAAGCCCTTTGGCTTAGATAAATAAAACTTGGTATCATTATAGATAAATAAAATTAGATAAATAAAACTTGGTATTATTATCTTGGTTTTAACATTAATTATAGATCTGTGCCCAAATTTCGTTCAAATCGGTTAAAAAACAGGTGTTCAAATTGCATATTTAGTTCAAAATGCACATTGCCACTGTGTATTGGCGAGCGTTTCGCTTATTTTACTAAAGTTAGTATGGTTGGCGTTTGACCTTGGCAGTCTACGCAGGAAATTGCAGCGAGCCGCACTTCGGAAATTATGGCAACCCCTGAATCAAAGTTCGTTCTCACATTCTCGAGATGGAAGGTATGGTGAATCTTGCGTGATATCAGCAGTAAAATTTCGTAGTCAAAAACGTTAAATAAAGTTCTAGTTTCTCAGCGCGGGTAAAAATTGAGCACATACGCAATTCTTTTTTGCAAAATATTAAGTTTCAGGAATTCATGAATTTGATATGTTTCATTGTAAATCACCATTCATAATTTTTTTCTCAAAATAACCAGGCCTTGGGTAAATACCCCAATAATATTTACCTACCCACTGGGTGTTTACCCACCCCACATTACTTTTCGTATGCGAGAAAGTTTCGGGGAGGCCACTCCCGCTGGTTTGAGAAAGAGTCTTTATCCTTGATCTTTACTTCATATGTAAGGCAATCAACCTTCGGATCCCAAAGCATACCTAAGGTTTTTACGGGACCAACATCTTGTCCTTTATCAAACGAATAGAATGGTGTAGATAGATCTTGTAGCAGGTCAGGGCTATTAGATACCCATTTGTGTAGTTCAAATCCAGCTCTCAGGAAAAGTTCACAAATTTGAGCTTGGAGTTTTTTAGCATCTTCTATTGTAGCCTCACCCGAAAGAATATCGTCCATGTAGATATCCGAACAAATCACATCTGCTGCTTTAGGAAAGTCTTTTCTTTCTTCATCTGCTAAGGCCTTTAAGGTCCTGGTAGCTAAAAATGGTGCAGGCACTGTTCCATAGGTTACTGTAGACAGTTTGTAAACTTTGACTGAAGCATCAGCAGTTGTCTTCCAGACAATGCGTAGTAAGTCTCTTTGATTTAGATCGATAAGTATTTGTCTGTACATTTTTTTATATCAGCACTAAATGCGAACTTATGTTTTCTAAATCTGCTGACTATGGAAAAGAGATCTTGCTGAATAATTCCTCCATTCAGTAAAATGAAATTCAGAGAAAACCCGCTAGTTGTTTTGGCACTAGCATCGAAGACAACTCTTAATGGGGTGGATGTCTTCTCTGGTTTGAATATGGCATGGCGATGAATGTAATAGTTCACCTTGTCCATAATTTCATTTTTAATTTCTCCCATATGACCTAAATTTTCATATTCACGCATAAATTCCTTATATAAGGATTCCATAGTATTATTTTTGTTTAATTTATTCCAGATACTATTCAGTCGCTTGATTGCATTTTCTTTGGAACTTCCTAGCACTGATTCTGCGTTTTCCTTTAAGGGTAACTGAACTATAAATCTTCCCGTCTGATCTCTCTTATAGGTTTTAACAAAATACTCCTCACAATAAATTTCTTCTTCACTTTTTGTTATTTCTCTAGAATCACCAGGAAGGGATTCCAGTTCAAAAACTTCTTAACTATTATATCTAAGTTTGGTTCACTTATAAAATAACAATTGGCTTGGTTTTGTAACTGAGGGAGCATGCCCGTAACTAAATAACCAAATTTTGTGTCTTGTAATATTACATTCCCATCTTGCACACGGTGTTGCTCAGGTTTTAAAATTTCGAAAAATAGTTCACTTCCCACCAATATATCAATTTGACCTGGTGTGTGGAAACTGGAATCTGCTAATTCAACTGAAGAAGGAATATTTAATTTCGATACAGGAATCGCATCGGTTATTTTAGGTAGAACGGAGCATTGCACAATACGTGAAAATGTATAATCATGATTTGAGACTTCAATCTTAGATGAATATTTAACAGATTGCGTAACTCCATTTATGCCAGTTATGCCTTGGTTTATAGACTTCAATTTAATTCCCAGCTTTCTAGCTATATCTTCACGAATGATACATAATGTTGAAGCGTTATCTTTAAACCTCTTAATTTAACTCGGCATCCGTCTACGGTTTTAGCGTATATAAAAAGGGTGTTTAATACAGCCGATTTAATTTGCGAACGTCAAAACAGATACTTCGGTCTGACCTTCGGCAGTACTTTAGTCTGATTTCGCTTCTTTCTCCCTTTCGCCTTCCCCCGCACTCATATCTTTACTAGCAGTGCGAATTTCATCTGACTGATGTAATAGAGAATTATGCAATTCCCTGCAAACCGAAACTGCATCGGTGTTTAGACATACAGGCACCAGAATGAAGTCTGAGACAATTTATACACAATTTGTTATTTCTAACAAAATTCTTTCTGCACTCGATAGACATATTTTGAAAGACAATGCATCTAAAAAGTGCGTGATAATTTTTACACAATATACAAGCTTTAATATTCCCTTTTTTATTATTAACTAAGAGCGTTTTTGCTCTATTCGATACAGCCATATTTCTATTAATCATTTTCGAATTTGGAATACGATTAATGCAGTCCAACAATGAACTTCGCTTTCAACAAGCAATATCAAATGTTGGAATTTCTGCTGTTTTCAAAGAAAGCTCAAATTGTTTCCTCGATTCTCTGTCTATTTTCTGCAGAATAATGTTTATTAAATTTACATCAGAAAGTTTATTCTGTTCATATTTAAGGACCTTAAGTGCGCTTATGTTTTTATTAACACAGTCCATTAAAGCACGCAGCTCCTTAGCGGACTCGCTGTGAATTTTATCATAATTTATTATTTCCAAAACATGAGAATCCATCAGTTGACGCTGATTTTCATATCTATCTGATAATGCTTTAAAGAGCGACTGGAAATTGTCGCTAGATGACTCTAACAACTTGGCTTCTCCTTTCAGAGATGCACGAAGATAATAGAGCTTTTGTGAGTCATTCAATTGATCATTGTTGCTAATCAAATTAGTAAATTGATTTTTAAAATTAGCAAACTCTGCAATTTTTCCTGAAAATTCTGGCAAAGGAATTTCAGGCAAGCGGATTTTAGCTTTACCATTATCATTCAATACAGTGTT
The DNA here is from genome assembly GCA_013235015.1 of Araneus ventricosus. Lineage (NCBI taxonomy): Eukaryota > Metazoa > Arthropoda > Arachnida > Araneae > Araneidae > Araneus > Araneus ventricosus. The sequence goes on from BGPR01000578.1 coordinate 374,016, forward strand.
TGTATTTTCATTAACTTTTAAAGAACTCAATAAGATTTTGAGACCTACCTCGGTTTCTTCGATGCGCTCATTTATTTGTTCGATGTCCTGCTGGATAGTTTCCTACTTTTCAGAAGTCTCTATTTCACAGTATTCCTCTGAAATTTTATCCAATTGGGGTTTGAAGTTGTTCGAGCTTTTTGAATTTCACTTGTAGTTCAGTTATATTAGTGTCTTTTGACACTGTCTTTTCCGATGTGAATGTCTCTATTCTAGAGTAAAGTTCCTTTAATGGCGCCTTTCTCACGATTTAACTTTTTTTCACTAAATGCGTTGCAGTCATCTTTTTCGCTAGATTTTTTACTCATTTCTTCGGCGATACTCTCGGACCAATGTTTAAGTCGTAAATAGGACTTTAAATATGTTTTAGGTGAAAGGCAAGTTTTTCTTGTAATGCTAAGCCTTTTTATTCCGTTCCGTTTCGTGCATCCGCTTTTGTCGGGATACAGCATTAGACTGTTACATTACTTCAGGGTTGCCAGATCAAAATAGCAAAATAAGGCCAAATCTTCTTAAAAATAAGGACAAAAAAGGCCAAACCTTCTTAAAAATAAGGCCAAATTTGACAAATTGACTGAAAACCTCATTTGCTATTAGAAACAAGCGGGAGTGGTCTCCCCTAAACTTTCTCGTATACTTCTCGAAAAAGGTGCTGTTTCCCCTCCCCCCGCGTGGATAAAAAAATTCGAACCTATTGTAACCCAGGATCCAATGACTATCAGAAAATATTTAGGTAAAAAATCAAATTCGAAGAGATGCTTTCCGATTAAATGAATACCGATTTCTACTCTTTATTGGCTCAAGGACAATCCTTCCGCGCGCACAGATTGCTACCAAGTACGCATGCGCATGGAGAATCGGATGAAAAAAAAGCGCCAAGCAGGAGTCAATAAATACCGTGCACAGAAGATTGCGTTCAATACGCATGCGTGTGGAGATAGCGGACTCGTTGGAAATGCGCTTATACAGACCGGCAGACAGTCAACCTTTTGATGGATTTGGCCCAAAATTTGATACGGACCTAAATTCATGACGATAAAACTGTGTACCGAATTTTATCCATCTAGCTATTCAAGTTTTTGAGTTATAGTGTTCACATGACTTCGGACATACAGACAGATAGACTTCCCGTTGACGGATTTTGTCCAAAATCTGATCGAAACCTACAAATTATGTTTAAAGACCACATACCAAATTTCATCCCCGTAGCTCTAATAGTTTTCGAGTTATCGTGTCCACAGACAGACATAATTCCAAAATTGTGTTTTTCGGACTCAGGGAGGTCTAAAACGTGGAGATCCGTCAAAATCTCGAGTTCGAATTTTTTGACGATTTCAATACTTTCTCTTTGTATACTTCGTATACGAGAAAGTAAAAAGGCAGTAATTAATGAAAATGAATCCCACTTGATAGGCATATGTTCAATGCTCTATCATTAAATTAAAATTTAAGTGAAAGAAATTTCAAAAATCCTTCTTCTATTCAGGAGCTATTTCGTTCGACAGCTCATTAAATATCATTTGAAATGTGTAATATCAAAAATTTATTAAAAGCATTAGAATATATAATTAAAAATTGTTCTAAAAGTCAGTAACGAAAATAAAGCCAAAAAAGGCCAAAAAATGAATTTAAGGCCAAATAAAAATTCTTAAGGCCAAGGGCTTTGAAAAAAGGCCAAATTTCCATAATTTGGCCTTAAAAAGGCCAATATGGCAACCCTACATTATTTCAATATTTTACAGGTGGCGTTATAGGGCACGCTTGCTAGCCATGACGTAACAGTATCGATAGTTTCTACACTATCAACTGAAACAATCGACTGGAAATATCGATAGTTACAAAACTATCGACTGGAAGAACACCTATCGATACTATCGACGGGGAGAAAACTATAGATGTTTAAGGAACACTAGTTAGAAGGGGCCTTCCGCCCAGAAATCCCCTTTTAACATCAGCTTGCTGTTCTTTTCATCGCTAGATGGTCAGTATACGTATTAGAAGAAAAAATGCTTGAGCGACGACTTTTATGGGCAAAACATGGGAAACGAACATGGTAAAAGAACGGAAACGAATGCTTAAAATTTCTGGAAATTAATTCATTCTTTTCGTCATTTAAGTGCAGCAGCTCTAACTCACGTTTGCTACTTGCAAGGATATTAATGGGATTTTATTTATTTATTTAAAGAAAAGCACACTACAGAGAAAACTCCATTTACAGAGTGCTGACAAACACACAAAGAACAAAAGTCACGATGAGTAAATAAAAATAAAAAAATTATGCCTTATAGAAAGCAAAAAGTAGAGCACAGAGAATACATAAAATAATATTAATTCATGAGCTCGTCGTGTTACCTGACTGCCACTTGCCCTTCATGCACCTCACTGGCGCTCCAGTGAAAAATTAGCATCTCATTAAAAAAAAGTAGAAATCGGGAAAAAGAAGATAAACGAAAACTGTGACAGTTGAAGAAGAATGAAGTTAATAAGACTAAATACAATAAACCTGCTAAAAATCCTACGAACAAGAAGAAACTAGTCCATATGCCGACGATTACTCAAACACGCAGCAACTTGGGTAGCTATGTTATCACTAAACAGAAATTGTAGACCTACATCCAATTGTTAGACAACATTTTTCACACCGAAGATATAATTTTGCTAAATAGTTACTCGATCTTTTTTCACAGTGCTGTGAAGAAAGTCTCGTATTTTCAAGCATTAATTTAGGATCCGCTTCGCCATTTCCGTCAAATAAAAATGATATGCGTTTTAATTTATCTTCTATTTTAATTTATTATTATTAATTATTTTCATTTATACATGTGCACATCCAAATTAATTCTGCGCGAGTTATCGAGGCTAGAGTTATAAACAAGCTTTAAAAACGTTATTGAAATCATAGGTAAAAACAAATAATACATAAAAAAAATTAAAGTCAATTGCTACTTAGGTCAACAAAGAAAAATTTTATTTTAGAAATTTTTTTCTCCCATATAAAACTAAAAGGACTAAAATGCTGGAATTCAACAAAATCTCAAAACCAAATTTTTTGAAGATTACAATTTGCTAAATAAAATTCCTAGTCAACACGCGAAATCAATTCATCCAATGTCAGAGACACATGGCAAAACACGACTCTGCCTGTCAATTCACATCCAACTGCCATGCACTGTGCAATAGGGTGGATCGAAAATTCAAAGTGTGGATAAAATAATCGGCATAGGGTACAAAAGTTGTCTTTTAAGAGTACTAGCATACATACAAAATTTTTTCAACTTTGTTTAATATCTTCCGGTGCCCCAAGACGCTTAAATATTTGCAAAAAAAACCGATTTTTATGCAAATTTCGATTTAAAAATTAAAAATAAAAAATGTGTTAAGGAAGCGATTTTACAGGGAGAAACGTAGAGGAGAGCGCAAAGGAATAATAAAAATGCCAAAAAAAATTGGGAAATCATCGTAATGAAAAAATATCGTGTTTGTTTGATATCACATTTTGTAAGTGAACAAATTTCGATACATGTAAATGCCAAAATGACATGAAAATTCCACTTGCTGAGCGATTGTTTATAAAAGATCAAAGATTAGAAAGGAAAATGGTTATTGGAGGAGTGGACGTAGAGAGAAAAGGGAAGACAAAAGAAGAAAACGTAAAATGGTTCAAACTGATGCTGATGCTGCTCATGCTCAATCAATGGAGGTACTTGAGCTCAACACTATGTCTTCCTCGTATACAGATACGGATGTAATTACCTTGGAATGTTAATCACAAAATCTCTTACATTTCCCTACCTTGGCAAGGGAATGTGATCGATACGGAATTTCAGATAGAACAGCTGCTTCATTTGCCAGTGCTGTTTTAAAAGACATTGGAATTGTACACTAAGGAGAGACTTCGCATATGTTAGATCGCAAAAAAATTCGTAGACAGTGTAAAAAGCTTTAAAATGCAGTCTACTAAGTTAACAGGGTCTTGGTCTCTTTTAACCGAATTATATTTCGATGGGAGAAAAGACAACACTAAAGTGCTAATTACGAAGGACACAAAGTACTATCCAAAGACCACGAAGGAGGAGCATTATATTCTTATAAACAATCCTAACTCCGTGCATATCGGACATGTTACTGCTGCAACAGGAGGAGCTAAAGCCATAAAAGAAGCAATACTCAATTTTTGGTATCAAATAATATGTAATCAAATGGGCTAAAAGTAATTGGATGCGATAGGACAAATGTTAATACTGGGCACAAGGGAGGTATTATTCGCTTGACGGAAGTGGCTCCAATAGACCATTACAATGGTGAATTTTTTTGGTTCAGACAAATGAGTTACCACTCCGTCATCTACTAAATCCTTTGAATGGTGCAACAACTGGTCCTAAAGAATTTTGTCGACCAATTGGTAAAGCAAACAAAACCTGCGAGGAGCTACCTGTAGCTCCTTTTTCTTCAATAAGTGTGGAGAATATTCCAGATAATATAGATAGAATGGTTCTCAGCAATGATCAGCAATATCTTTATGATATTTGCCTAGCGATATCATGTGGTGAATGTTATTCTGACCTGGCATTAAGAAAGCCTTTTACAGTTGCTCACTCAAGGTGGCTAACAACTGCAGGTAGAATTTTAAGGTTGTATGTGGTCACAGAAAAGCCATCTGACAATCTTATTATTCTTGCAACATATATTATGAAGGTATATGCAATCTGTATGGTTCCATGTCAAAACAAAACCCTCCATAACAGAAGGAGCGCTGCACATTTGGAGACTTTCATTTTCTAGATATTTGAAGCTCAATTGAAGAAATATTAGACACTTTTATTCAATGTTTCTTTTGACATCCTGAAAATTTGCTATTGTCAAAGCTCACAGATAACAGAGAGAATATAAGGTCTTTAGCACTACGAAAACTAATTTGTGTTAGAAATGAAAACCGAGGATCATCAGAATAAGAATTTTTCCCGTACCAAAAATAGATTTTAAAGCAAAGGATATTTTGCACTTATAAACTGGCAACGAGTTGGACCTTTTGAACCTCTTTTGATGAATGTGCCATTTAAAGAAATTGAGGCCATGGTAAAAGTTAGCAAAACGGAGGAATGGTCAAAATATCCATGCCATACCCAAACTGTAAAAATATGTTTTCGATTAGTTTCTGAAGCGTCGGAAAGTGTATATGGAGAATGGAAGAGACACAGCTTCATATTGAATAGGATACAATCAAGATGTCTTATCAAGCATTATAATACCAAAAAGGATTACATCCTTTAGAAATATGTAAATCTTCAAACTAATAGAATTAAAAAATCTATGATGTAAGTTCACTTTTTATAAGTTCTGTGATTTATTGCTTTGACTATTAAATTTTTACTTCATGTATTATTAAAAAATTATAATTATTTATAAGTTTATACTTTAATACTTGGATAATCTGCCAATTTTTTCAAACATTTTTCATTAATTCACAATTTTTAAAAGATAATTTTAAAAATGTCAATTTTTAAATTTTTGGGGGCGTTTGGGCCACCAGAAGATATGAATGAATTTTAATAATAAAAAAACGTAAACTAATATACCCAAAACAAAACGTTCTTACCCGGCGCTATCGAAAATTTCGAAAATACTTTTTTTATAAATTTCCAAAAAAAAAAATGTCATTTTTAACTATTTTTGTGGCACTTGGGGCACTGGAAGATATGAATAGATTTCAATAAAATAATATATGTAATGTAATATACCTAAGACACAACTTTCCCACCCCATGCCAAAAATAATTTCGAAACAAAACAAAAAAAATTGAAAATTTTCATAAAAAATCGAATTTTCAACTATTTTTGAGGCGCTTGGAGCACCGGAAGATATAAATGAATTTCAATAAAAAAATTATATAAACTAATACATTTAAGACACAACTTTCCCGCCCCATGCCAAAAGTAATTTCAAAAAAAAAAATTCCTATACTTTTCGATCCACCTTACTGTGCAATGACATATCTTTTTTCCTCCTGCAAATTTCACCATGAAATTCCATATTGTTACAAAGCTATAAAGTCGTTTCCCTGATATCCTAATCTTGGCGACTTGGCGATAAATTTGGCGACCTTGGCGACAAATTTGGCGATTTGGCGGCAAAGTTGCGAGGCTCTAATAAATAAAATTAATTAATTCAATTTAATTAATGAATTAATATTTGAAAAAACTGTATTAACATCAAGTGTCATCCACTACAAGTTTTAAAAAATGTATTTGAACTTGAGTGGATGAATAGAAAGTATTTTATTAACGATTGAAAATTTGAACAAGATATATATATATATATATCTGAGGATCCTAGTCGAAGAAAATTTGATTATATGGCGGATGCAGTGTTAAAGTGGACTAAGTCCACGGTTTGCCCAGTTTGTAATAACTCTGTCATGGTGGTGTAGAAATCTTATATTTTCTGTGTAATAACGACGTAAATCCATGCACCAAGAAAAATTAGAATTCAATTGTTAATTTAAATGCAGCTGATCAACTTGTGATATCTGTTTCCTCAGAAACGAATCTTATGGAGTTGGTCCATTTTAACTCCGAACCCTTTATATAACGCACCGGCAAAATCAGGTTTGATTGTGATTTATAATTTATATCCTTATGTAGAAACGTACTAGAAAGTGGAAGGGAGAAGACTCCAAATTTGCCAGTTCTGATGGTTTCAGTAATGCTTTAATGACTCTTTTCAGGACTGGGATGCCTTCTGGAATACTGATGTGCCAAACCTCACGAGTTGCTTCCGACACTCCATCTTGGTGGTCTTGCCCTCCGCATTTCTGTGGATAGCCGCCAGCTTCAGCTTGTGTCGAAAAAGATACGACAGACCAGACAGTTTGAATCCCAGGACAGGTCCCAGCCCTTGGACACTGCTGACAATAGCCAAGTTGGTGAGAAACTTTAAATACATATTATTTAATGAAGTTGAAAACTGTTCTCTTTCGTAAGGGGAGATTAGGTATACCAGATTTACGGAATGATACAAACTCAGTGAGCAAACAGTTAGAGAACGCTGAAAGCCCCAAAATAATTCAGAAACTCTTATGAATGTATGGGCGGAAACGCACCTGGATGAACTGGAGGAAGATGCTCAGTGGTGGACTGGCCAGGTAGTTAGCTTTCACGATGACAAGTGGGCCCCTTGCGCATAGAAGAATGTGGGCCCCCAGTGTGAGAGAAAGAAAGAGAAAAGAATATTCAAGCAAGTTTCCCGTGCTTTTTCTGAACCAAATAACGAAAACAGCTTATAGTTTTATGCTTCAAACAATCAGCTTCTGTGAAAATTCGGGGTGGACGTGAATACTCTGTTTTTTATTGCTCTCAGAGGCCCCGGCAATGCGGAAGAAGGTGTGACATTCCTGTTTGCATGAAGATTGCAGTCCTTAGGCATATGGCGTCTAAAGCATGCACTTTGCAGATGACCACTGAAATTTTTTTTGTTGCTGCATATTGCAGTTGTAAAGCTGATGGAGCAGTTTCGTAACACAAACTAAAGTAAAAAATAAAATGCCTTCTTCAAACAACTGAAATTGTTACAAAGGAAAAAAAAATAATGTAATTGAGCGACCAAATGCACATCTCTGAAAAAAGGGAACTTACAAACTCCCGTCTTTTCTTAGATTTATGTGAGGTGCTTATTTGATTGTGATTAAATTGTTCTAGACTGTCAGTGACTTGATTCAACAATTCTCTGTTTTTGAGGGTATTTAAAGAGATATATTATTACATATAATATCTGAGCATATACTCAGCCTTTCATTTCAGAACGGCGACGGCTAGAGTCATAAAAGTGGTGTCTAGGTAATAGTAAAAGTACCTATGCTCTACGCGGTATCCAGCGAAGAAATTCGTAGTTAGAGTTTTTACTTCTAAAACTGTACGAGATACGGGAAAAAAGACCTTGCACACATTAATGTCAAGATTATGGATTAGAACACATAAAACTGGCATATGTTTGGCTATGATTTCCCAAACTGTATCGACATGAATGGAAGAACAATGTATCATTTACATGTCATAAGTTTATTTTCCTTGCTACAAAGCATAGTTGGACTATAATAACCGATTAAAATACGGGCCTCATCACACTTCTATAAAAAAAGTCGCACCATACATTAACCGACCAATGTACTTATTTCGAAATTTGGCAGTACATCTAGAATTTTCTATCGCCTAGTCCATACTTTATAGCCTAGTGCGTGTCATTACGCGAAGGGCATGCCTCATCTCAAGCAGCATTCACTAGACCTCATGACATGGATACATGTTAAAGCTGGACCACGAACAACCTCTCTCAGCATCCCTTTCCCGTAGTTCTGAGCACCGAATTCGCTCAGAATTTTCCAAACGTGGCTTTTTGAAAAACATTCAGTCTATTAGAGATGTCACAGCTTCAGAAATTGAGACGAAACAAAAACACGCGCTTTAAGCATTCAATTCTTAATATTAATGTATACAAGGTGCCTTTTTATAATTAAATAGATGATGCTTTATAACTTTTTCATTTACTTCATCCCTGTATCTCGTACCGTTTTCGAGATAACAGCGCTTATCCGAATTTTACCGCTAAATCACGCTGTAAGCTGGCTTACTGCGCAGCGTATAATAATTTAAATGGAAAAACTTTTGTGACAATAGTTTATTACTCAAGAACCAGCCTTCTAGTTGATGACTAACAAGCAGGTTTCGAAACTGAAACTGAATGAACTAGAATCATTAGGCAACATTGAATCATCAAAAAAAAAGTATAAGCTACCACTTTAAAAAATGTAATTTTGTTTATATAAATCGTTAAAAATTTCATTCGTATTGTGGTGTAAGATACTATTATATATTAAGTATTTCTAGAATGATTCGATCGTTGCATCGAGTCAAATAACTGAAAGATAGCCCTATTGTTCAGTTGCGTAGCAAAATGCTAAGCAACTGAATTTGCAATGCCACTTTCTCTCCAACAATAGCAAGGCCAGGAAATTAAGAACCCCGAGTTGAAGCATTCCGTTAACCCACAGCACCATCACCGTAAATTGCTTTACCATATGCATAGCATTTGAGATCACCTAAACAGGGCGAAAATTAAAATGCTTCCAAGTTTGATTAAAAAGACAGCAGCACCGCTCGGCGAGGAGCACGAAAGGTCAGTCCAAAATGTGACCATTTTTGTTCATGACTGTGATTTACTGTTTTGAGTTAAGTTTGGAGTTTCACGGCCGCTTCAAACACTTGGATGATTCGTAGATTATTAAATTTTCCTCGAGATGAAAACAGGAAGTTTCGTAAACCGTATTTTAACTGCAACTGACCGTGGAAAGATGGTATGGAGGGATGAGGCATGCTTTTCGCGTAAAGACGTGCACAACGGACAGAATCCCATTGCAAGGGTGATAGAAAATTCTAGATGTGCTGTCAAAGTCCGACATCAAGTAAGTTGGTCATTTAATGAACGGTTCAGAATTTTCAATAACAGGTTGATCAAACAGTATTTTATTTAGTGATTGCCGTCCAGTGTACTTTATGGCAGCAAAAAGGATAAATAAGCTTATGACAGGTAAGGGCTCTATTTTCCCGTGTTTTAAAACCATACGGTTTTGGAAATCGCCTTCAAACAAATGCTGGTTTTGTGGTTCTATTATTAAATCTAATTAATAAATTATTAATTATTTAAGATGTCTTTTCGTACAAAATCGATGATGCTTTACAGTTTGGAATTTCGTTTTCTCCCGCATCTATTACTGTTTTCGATTTAAGAATGCTTACCTCGAGTTTTGTCACTATATAGGTCTTATTGGTTACGCTGAGCTACTCCACTACACCTAGATACCGCTTTTATGACTACAGCTTTCGTCTTTCTGAAGTTGAGAGACGGGAGGCTCAAGACATTTGTAGGCAGTCTGTATATTGCAAAAATTAGAGATTCGCCTATTTGTTTAAACTCATAAATTTCTTGAAATTTTTATCTGTTCGTTATAATAATAGCATTAATTAAATGATAGCACTGTCAATGCGGGTGGGCTCTCCTCGTCTTCTGACGATCAATATTTTCAGACCCAGTCCTCCGCTGAGGATGCTGAAAGTACAGGCTAATAAAGAGTAAAACCTTTTGATTGGCGATACTTAGAATGTACGGTCGCCCGATCAACTTCACTCCAAAAATGCTTAAACCATTTATAGTTATGTACGTTTCATAGAGGCTACAGATGGATTCGCATACTCTTTCAGTACAGTAGAACTCCAATGATCTAAACTCTTATTATCCGATTCTCCAATTATTCGTGTCGAGTTGAGAGAAAAAAATCTGAAAGCAAAATTTCCCGGAGTAAAAACAAGTAAAGATATCGAAATAACTGCCTTTGATTTTTATATTCAATAAATGTTTTTTAAATACGGTATGTTTGTAAAATGCAAAAACACTGTTTTTGTAGTCATTGAGTTAATACTTCTTATTTTATAGAATTTTGAAATAACGTTTTCTCTAGAGCCAGCAGGCTTTAATATACTTTTCTAAATTTTGACAATGAAAATCTTTTCATTTTAATTTCTTTTGCAGATTCTAACCACAATACTCATCTTATGTAGTGCAGCTGAGGCAATTTATCTTGTGTACCAAGACAGTTTTTCTCTGAGGGACATAGCAAAAGTCTACTACTTATCCGTTGGATTTCGTATATTGACATTTGTAAGTGTTTTTTCGCAGTTCCTTTTTACAGTTTTTGATTTTAAAAAATATTCCTGCATATTTATACCGCGCGGTCCAGAACTCCACAGACAAACTTTTAAGAGTGATCATACACGCTAAATTTAACAACCTTTGCAATGGAACATGGTGTATCAAACACAAAGTTCGATAGCTACAAGGGACTCATCGTCAGTAAATAAGTAAAAGAAAAGGATACAGCAGTCAAAGTTTGGAACACAGATTTGATGCAATACAAATTCACACTAACACAACGGCGCAGTTGCATCAATAACAACATGCGAAGTATGAATCTCCTAGAACAGCAGGTACTTTCAGTTACGCCAAAGGTAGACGTTGATATCGCGTTCTACTTGCCATTGTATCTCCCATGATGCCAACAAATGTGATGTTATTATTCATGCGAATTGTGGCATCATCACCAGCTGTACTGCAATTGCATGCATTTCTAACCCGCCCACTTTGGTGATGTCATCCGTTAACCAATGGCAAGCAAGCTGCTGGAGTATTTTATGGCGATGTCCCACCTGTTCAGTCTCTCACTTTTGTTATCATTTCACCACCGCGCACGTGGTCATATGAAGTTGAAGTTTAATTTATGGTTTTAACTTAATTTTTGTTATATTAAATATGTTTTCGTTCTAAAGTTGTGTTGTTATTCTGTGTTACCTCCACTGTGTCACCATAAAGGAACCCTTCTGAAGTAGGAAACTATACATGCTAATGATAGTGTGAAGTACTGTGTTCATAGTAGCTAGGATATTGTACTCGTCCATCACTCTGCTTGTGATTATCATGCCTTCACGAACTTATGCCTTTAGCGGCTACATCAGCAACCTTCAACGCCTTATATGATATATAATGTTGTGCTATTGTGAATTTGTATTGCATTAAACCTAAGTTGTTCACCTCAGTTGATGTATCATTTCTTGTACTTAATTCACTGGCAAAAGCCCCTTTAGTGGTCACCTTTTGCGTTTTCGTTCTTATATTGTATTAACCCTCTAATACCAAGCGAGGCGGTCCCGGGCGGTCTAAAAATTTCCCCTTAACAATGACGAAGGCGGTTAGAGGTGAAATGAGGTTCTGAGATCGCTTAGGAGGTAAGCGCGTTAGGGGGATCCAATTATCCTTGCCAACCACAGTCCATTCCCCTGCGCCTTAAGGGAATTTATAGCAGGGGTGGGGTGGTGGGGAAAATGACCACCCAGGACGGGAGAGTTCAGTTCATGTAGTTTCCTCCCAAATAGCCCCGGTTTTAAAGGATTTAATAGAAAAAAGTCGCCTCCGGGGTAAAGATTTTTAAAAAGTTGTTTGTCTTGACTTTCTCGATCACTCCTAGAAGTTTGTCGGTGGAATACCCGACTACTCTATATATTTTTATTATACTTTATTGACAGGATATTTTATTTTATAAGAACATATTGTCAACATCTACTTACAGACATAAGAACAAAATTTTTGAAGAATACACCTACAATTCTGGGCAAAAAGCTTTAAGCACAATATTTTCAAGAATATTCATACGAAGAAAATTACATTAACGGTTCATGCCATGATAGACGATTATCGCTTTCACCTTCAGGAACATATAACATTGCCTGTTTTATAATCTTTTAGATTAAAACAGGCAGTCAACAAAAATATTTTCAGTCTTATAGGCAAATTTTAATAAATGTATGTGTTCCTGACGGTGAAAGCGATAATCGTCTGTCATGGCATGAACCGTTAATGTAATTTTCTTCGTATGAATATTCTTGAAAATATTGTGCTTAAAGCTTTTTGCCCAGAATTGTAGGTGCATTCTTCAAAAATTTTGTTCTTATGTCTGTGAGTAGGTGTTGACAATATGTTCTTGATCTGAACGATTCGAATTTTATTGAAGTCGATCCTGACAGATGTTTTCTAGAAAGCATTCTCTATTATTTAGAACTTATGTTTACATAAAAGGAGACTAGACTGCTCGTGTAAATTTACATATTTTCTTCCAGATCCTAGCTCTTTGTCTCCAGTTGAAACAGAGGAAAGACGGAGAGCTGAATTCTTATGTATTGTCATTGTTTTGGATATTATTTACAGTTTGTAATTTTTTCACTTCACCATTCTTCGATGTTTTCAGGGTAAGATGGTATCTCTTTTTCTTAAAACGAATGTTGTTATTCACCAATGAAATAATTTCAATAATACTGCAGTTTTATTTGGAAATTTCAAAATTCAACACTTTAACGAGTTCATTTGTTATAGAATTCTTTTCTCGTAAACCAACCTAGTTAAATATTAAATGAATACTTCAGGAACAGCACGTCATTTTTGGCTATGATGTTTCTTTTCCACTTTATTATATGTTTCAACAAATTTTTGTTAAAAAATATTTGATGCTACAAAAATAGATGATATATAAATGAATATAAAAAAATATTTGATGCTGTAAAGATATTTGGTGCTGTACCGTTTAGCATAACGTATTTGAAAACAGTTTGAATAGGATTCTATGGAACGTCCGTCCTATTTTCCAGGAGAACTGAAAAAAACTACAGAATTTTTTAAATTCACAACAAAAATTACAAATAGTACATAATTAGGTTGAAATACAGGGTTCCCACTTATATCCGTTACACCCCTCTAACTTCTAAACGGTGACAGATTAGGTCATAAAGTGGGTGTCTAGGTATAGTAAAAAGGATATGCGCTACTCGATGAGACAACTTACAACGCCATCTATCGGCAAATTTTGAAATTAGAGGTCCTATCTCGTAAACGGTGAAAGATACGAGAAAAAAAATTAGAAAGTTGTAGAGCACTAACGTTTCAGTACGAAAAGGTACCTTGCTCACCTTAATACTCAAAACAGAATGCAAAAAATGAACATTTCTTTCGTCACGATTTCGAAAATTGTCATGTCATGATGAGTGGAAGAAAGAAACTGAGACACGTCCCTGTCTTCTGGATCATTTATTTATACTGCTGAAAATGTTCTCCGTTAGCCACTATACACATCTGCACTCTGACTGGATTTACCACTTCGCTCGCGTTTCATGACGCCATAGTGTTGAAAATCACAATCAAACAAATGCTCATTTCTTACTTTCTGTTTTGAGTATTAATGTGCGCAAGGTATCTTTTCGTACTAAATCGAAAGTGCTCTACAACTTTCTTATTGACTGTTTTCTCGTATCTTTCACCGTTTACGAGATAGGACTGCTAATACCAAAATTTGCCGATAGACGGCGTTGTTATGTCTCATCGAGTAGCGCATAGCCTTTTTACTATACCTAGATAGCAACGTTATGGCCTAAGCTGTCACCGTTTAGAAGTTAAGGGGGTGTAACGGATATAAGTGGGAACCCTGTATTTTTCCGTTCACGATTTGTTTTCACATTTATTAATTTCTTTAAGTACAATTATAGACTCGACTTTATAGTACAAACTCTTCTTTAGTGATAACAATGAATGATCTTATAACGAACAGATCGGACAACGAACACTTTCGCGAAAGAATTTTGCAACGAACTCATTGCCTGATAACGTACACTTCATACTACAGACGCATGAAAGAACGATGCTAATTGAATGATTTGAACAACTCCTTATACCATTTGTTTGTGCTGTAGCAAGAGAGAGATAAACAGTTGAACACGAGACACTAAAACTCGGTCAGGAGATACAGCGAGCTTTCGAGTGGAAGAGATAAAACTGAAACCGAAATTAAATTAAAATGACGAAAGTGAACCTTTTTACATCTGAAAACAATTCTTGGCAGTCTATAAGTGGCCGAATGAGTTAAGACATTACACGGTTTAAGAACGTGAGACAATGGAAGAAAGTTCTGGGATTTGTGTACTATTCTCTTTGGGTAATGCCTTACACCCTCTGGGAAGGCTGTATCGACGTGAGAAAATAATTTTTTTGGTTACTTTTAACAAGCATTATTAAAACACTGGCAGGACAAAGTGTGCTTAAACAGTGAATTTCTCTTGGAGAAATCTTGGTTTTCTTCCATACAAAACATAAAAAATGTGGACCAGTTTGCCTTGAAATCCCTCCAGGAAGACACGCTATGCCAATATATTAAACCTAAGTCAGACTTCTATTTTAAGGGAGTGCCTAGGTGCTCCGGCTCGCTTTGGCCAACAGACGGTACCACGCTTTCCACTTATCATGA
>BGPR01000578.1:388951-402470 GCA_013235015.1 Araneus ventricosus
GGCTCGCTTTGGCCAACAGACGGTACCACGCTTTCCACTTATCATGAACCCTTGTTTCAAATTGGCTCTATGATACACCAAATGGGATTAGAAACATCACGGCTGTTTCCGGGACGATATTTTCTATAATTCATATCCTTTTATGATTTATATATTCCGAAATAGCTGATTATGTTCTCCGAAAGTGTTTTTCTGTACTATATATGCGGAGTTTCTATTCTAAACGTAGGCCGATATCTTGTTTCTAAATCGTTAGAAATGGACATATATTTCCAATTAAAAATGCTTTAAATGGCATAAAGAATCTTATTTTATGTTGCTTGAGTCGATAAGTGTATTATTGAAAAAATTACGAGGTCTAAATTTTTATACAGTCCCCCGGTCCTATTAGTCATATTTAATAAAATATTCTTGGCGCACTAACAATTTCAACAAAATTATTCCTTTTTCTGCAGTTAAAACTGATCGTATTTGAAACTTTCAATTTTGCTGTTTTAGGAAATTTTAGACCATTTCAAAGGCCGCTCCGAATTGGATCTCAAATCAAAAGGCAAGCGCTGATTGATTTAAAATTATGAAATTTAAATCCCCCATTAATAATGAACCACAGATATAATTGCAATAGATTTTTAGAAACGAATTTACTCTTCACTGAGAAATGTCCATTGTGAAGATAATTTTCATAATAAGGAAATTATTTCCTAGGTGGTTATAAACATAGGATAGGTCGAATTAATAAAAACTTTAAGTTTTAGACACGATTTAATATTTAAAATATACGAACAGATTCAAAAGAATTATAACTTTTATTTTACACCTTCTTTTCATGGTATTTTCTGAAATTACACTCAAACGACAAAGGTGTATTAAGATATATTGATGGTAGTTTTCCTTGTTTATTGAACATTTTAACAGATGATTTGAATAAGCAGACATTATTATATAATGAACTAAACTGACAAATTAATAAAAATTAATCTTACAGTTATTAAAATGCTGTTATTATTAAAAGTACGAATGAGTTTTCACTTTAGCAAATTATTTTTAATACGGCAATGTTTTAGAAACGACCATCCAGTCTGTCTCTGTACTATTTCTTTAGTCAGGTTTATACCTTTGCTGTGCTTAAGACTTCAAAATCTTTGGTTACTTATTTTCGAATTCTTAATTTCTATAAACAATTCTCAAACAAAGGTTTACAAAACATTCATTTGAAAAGAATATTTTATGATAAATAAATCGGTTAGTTTCGGATTAGCTGTTATGTTTCGAAAAAGAATCAGACATTTTATTAAATAGTAAGAAAACGTTAAACGTTTCTGAAAATTAGTGAAAATACTTAAAATGCACAGGTCGGAATAAAAAATAAATTATCGATAATAATTACTTTTCGATCTTGTTTCCTTCTTAGAGATGAAAAATAAATTGAAAATGTTCAAGAGTTCAAAAACAATCTTAAAAATATATAAACTAAGAACACAAAGATCGCATTTTATTGGCCGGATTTATGGATTCAGATTGAAAGTAATCTGACAGGGCATTCTAGGTAATCTGACGGTAATCTGAAAGCATTTTCACAGAGACTCACGTTAGACAGCTGTTCCGTAAAAATATCCTCAATATTTAAATAAAAATTTGAAATATATATTCTTTGGAAGAAAATAGTCATTAGTTTTTATATTCTCAGCCAGTGGCGGATTTTGCCAATATGAGGCCACAAGCTAAAAATCGCTTTGAGGCCCCCTATCCCAATCCAATGTTGAAAACTCGTCGTCGGTTTAGCACTACGATGTATGTCGAATAGGTTTTGAGGCCCCCTAGATTCTCGAGGCCCGAGGCCAGCGCCTCTAACGTCTGTTCGGAAAACCGCCACTGTCCTCAGCAGCATGAAAAGGAATCGAAAGACGTATTTTTAATGCTGATCAGTTTTATAAGGTGTGCCCAAATGCAAAGGACACTACAGTTATATGTAAAGAAATTTTAATAGCAATATTCTAATTACAGTTCATGTGATACAGTGTAACTATAAATAATCGTCATTGACATTGATACACTGATACCAGCGCGTAGAAAGGGAGTGGATATCTTCGGTGTAGAAATTGCTGGGTTAGGCAAACACCCATTCTTGCCGTCTTCTGACTCTCTGACACTGCTTGGGCACCCACTGTGCACAAACTTTGCCATAACCAAGCTTTTTGTGGATTATGTGATGCACAGTTCCTTTGCTTATCGACAGTTCAAC
This sequence comes from Araneus ventricosus, assembly GCA_013235015.1. NCBI lineage: Eukaryota > Metazoa > Arthropoda > Arachnida > Araneae > Araneidae > Araneus > Araneus ventricosus. Next base: position 391,194 of record BGPR01000578.1, read on the forward strand.
AGCAATTTCACGTCTGGTGATCCAACGATTCTGCCGTATGAGCTCATCCACAGCCGAAATCGTGGCACTGTTGGTCACAACGTGCGCCTGCCCAGGGCGTGGCAAGTCCTTGATGTTTACGCGTCCCGCTTCATAACGCTGACACCACTGGAATATGGTGCACCGTGCGAGACACTGCTCTCCGTACACCTCTTTCATACTGCGATAAATTTGTGAAGCATGCTCCCCCTCTGCGCGAGAAATTGGATAACTTCTCTTTGTGCTGATCTGGAGGAATCCATCATGCAACGAATTGCGGAAACTACTCTCCAGAAATGAGGATATTGATGCGAAGCCGTTAACTACGCAGGTGCAGCTGGGAATTCCACTACGCCATCTATCGGCTAGCACATTAACTCACTGGGATTTGATTTGGATTTGAACGCCGATACAGCTATGGTTTCCTTTTCATTTGGGCACACCTTATATAACAAGATTCTCAAACTTTTGAGGTATCTATTAACAGAACATTATACCGGAAGATGACTTTCGATTTTCTGCCGTTTTCAATGTTCAAAAAGTTTTAAGTGAAATCAATATTTTAAGCATTTGAGGTATCTATTAACAGAACATTATACCGGAAGATGACTTTCGATTTTCTGCCGTTTTCAATGTTCAAAAAGTTTTAAGTGAAATCAATATTTTAAGCATCTGTCTAATTTTTATTGTATGTGATATATTCAAATTATACCGCAGAGAAATTTGTATTTATTTAATTTCAATCTATGTTTTTGGAATATGATGCTGGGAAGAAAAATTAAAGAGAAACGTTTGCAAACAATCACGAAACGAATTCTCTGGCTTTATTATGCACTACTTTGCTACAAAATTAATATTTTCCTGATTTTGCTGCATGAAATATCTATGATTTTTTCATTCCAGGTGAACTTAGGAAGCATAAATGAATTGCCAATCTTTATTTTTGGCGTCGTCACTTTCACCATATTGGTAGCGGAAACTGTCCTCTCATTGTTTACAGACCCTCAGTACAGTGTTTTCTTTGATGCAGAAAAGGTAAGCTCAGATAAAATGTGTTACATTGCACTCTTAATCATCGATATGCAAAAATCGATTTATTCAGTAGTGGCATATCATAAGAATAAGGCATACTACCAATGGCATGCTGTGATGAGCTGCTGTCTTTGAAATGAATATCTAGAATCCCTTGAAAATCTTAGCATTGTTACAAACATGAAAGGAGGGTGGGACAAGAAACACTTTTTTTCGAAATCGCTATTCTAATAGTACGTAAAAGGGCTCTCTGGGTTCAATAAACACGGTGTACAATATTTTTTCGATCGAATAATATCTTCTGTTCCGCATTGCAAATGAAATGTTGCCATATTTGAAGAAAAGTGCACTATTTTATGTGTAATAGAAATAAATCAAATATGAAAAATAGATGGGTACAAACACTATTTATTTCTGTATTGTATAATTGATTATATTGCCTGAAAATTATTAAATAGTCGCTGAGTCACAATATAATAATATAATATTTGTTAAAAATATTGTAGCCATACAGTGTTATGGCATGCCAATACAAAAGTTTACTTACACTTAATCAGCAGGAAGAGGCTTGAAATAAGCCTTATGGTCGAATTCAGGCATAATTGAGAATGTGAATCTAATGAACCCGTCTCTATTTTGAAACCCATAAACCTTAGCAGATGCTTCTGTCACTAACTTGAAGCAACGTTCCCACCGCCTGTGTGCGACATTGGAAGTAAATAAAGCCCCATTCTGGATTTTTCTTATCACGCACAGTGGAACTAAATACGGCAGTGGATATATTACGGAGGATTGGTGGAGAAGTAATAGTTATTGAAGACCAGACAATCATTTCCGTATAGTTAGCAGCTTCAAAATTCAGTTTTAGTGGAGAAAATACACTTACTGTCTTTACATTGGACGATGACTCTCTAGACTTAATTATTACGTCCTGCAGCAAATTCTCTGATGTGCGGTCTTTCATCCTTCAACATACACAGCAAGATGTTCTCAGGATGAGCAAAGAATGAATTTCGACAAATTATTCCTTAAACGACATCCTTGAGGTCTTGAGATAAATACCTGAATCTAGAAATAGTATTCCACACATGCTTAGCTCCAACTTTAAGCGAGTATTTAGACTTTATATTAAACCAGTTTGAAGTGTAAACTTTCATAAAGAAACTCAGCGATTTGTTTCAACTTCAAAGAAGGAGCTGGGGAAATAACATATAGTCTTAGAACTCTGTTCGCTGTTGTCAGCCAGAGTGAATGTGATAATGTGCCAGGACTGCGTCTAGACAGTTCATTAGAACAATTACCCATAATCTCACCGCTTGAGATATTTCTAGTAAGTACATTTGATCCTTGCTTAAGTCACGTCTATCAGTTGTTGGTAATTCGCCGTCAATAATTTCGAAAGTTGCCACTGGAAAAGTTTCACATGTAAGGAGCGCCTTCCTAATATTACCAGAATATGATTTTGGACCATTTATTGGCCCATCCAACGTTTCAAGAAGATGCCTTTGAGTTAGTTCATTAAAATGCAGGAGATATATTACCCACTGCAGAGGTTTACCAAGTTTCAATTCCAAACACCGAATTACACTGGATTTCCATTCGGTTTTAACAGATGTGCCGTCACAGCCAATTGGCAGAAGCTGAGAAAGATATCTTGCGATCCCTTCAAAATATCCGCTAATAGTCGCGGAAATCTGTTTTGCGGTGCCAAACGATGGACTCAAATGAGTAATGTAACGTGAACCTGGTTCTTCAATAAGAGATAAATATTCCTCTTTTGCTTTTCTCGTGTATCTTTTAGTATCTACTCTCTCCTCTATCAATGTAGAATCTTTACGACCATCGAAATACAGCCCCTTCAACGGTAGTGCCTCAGCTTCATTTGAAGCTTGAAATTTTAAATCCTTTCTGACTTTAGTCTTTTCCCTTCGCAGCTTTTTTTGTCAACCACCAAATCTGAGTTGTTACTAGTTATGATCCCGACATCGTGAAGAACACTTGGAGCAATTGCAGCCACAGCCCGGTCCGAGATTCCAAACTTGTCGCCAACCACAGCAGTTGAAGGGAGGCCAAGTCACGTTTGTGATGATTTAGATACAAACGAGTTAATTGTTTGTACTTACGATCAGTAAGAGAGATTAAACGGTTCAGTGTCGATGGTTTGTAAGTGTCCAGATAAAATCTACTTCAGATATATCTGAAGAACAATCCGTTTCTTCATCTTCGTAATCTACATACCCTGCGTTAGGCGTTGCTTGTGTATGATTTAAATATGAATTGTGAGCCTTTATATCAGCAATATTCTGAAGTCGTTTTGTTTCAATAATGTCAAGCGAGCCGATGTAAAGAAGTCTCGTTGTCCGTTAATATTTCAGAAAATTATGCACATTTCGAGATAATGTTTTAGTACGTTCGCATGTGCAATCTTCGAAAGTAACGCATTTGCAGACCGCAATGTCAAATAACTTTGTGCGTGCTTCTTGTCGTAATGCTTTTATCTTTGTATGGAAAGCCTTACTGGTATTATCTCTTTTGTAAGACTTCTTAAAATTGGTATATTTTCCATTGTAGGTATGAATCACTTGCAGTACTCGAGAATGGGTAACAATGGGAATGGCAGTGCTTGCCTTTGCTCATACAGACTCAATTTTAGTTGCAATATTTTCCGCAATTCTCGAGAAACTGGGTTCTTTGTTCCCAGTTTTGGGTGCAAGATTTAATCACTCAAAGAAGCAGCAACGTAGCATATCTTCTTATGTAGGAAGATTTATTTGAGTGATATCTTCGGGGTTTCCAAATATTGGACATTTAAATTGGTTCCGAGGAATGATTTTTGATATCATGCCTTCTTCTTCTTAATTACGGGACACCTCGCCCCTGGTCCCGGAGACGAGTCTATTGTCAGGATAGTGCTGAGGGCCCGTGAGATGTTCTCGTACTATATTTTCTTTATATATATATATAAATATACACTTTCTCGTACATCGATGTTTCCATCCGGAGGATCACCAAAATGTGCAAGACACTTTAGATGACGTGATTTCATGCTGCCGCAGACTTGGTCGGCTCTAAATTCTAACAGAAATTGACAAGCATAAAAAAAGAGAGAAAAAAAACAGGACTAAACCTGTGGAACGAGGTTATTAACCTCCTGATAAATAGAATGAAGGAGACCTAAATTTTCCTCTCTGTTTAAAATTGTGGACGGATTGTCTTTATCATAAATTAGTTTTTTTGCATACTTTTCCGTGAATGGGCAATTCACTACGTAGTGTAAAGTATCTCCCACGGCACCACATGGGCATTTGATGTTCAAGCTCCTCCCAAATCGTACAAAGTACGCTGGGTATCTACCGTGTCCACTCAAAATGATATCATGTCTATTAGCAAATCAATGAATCCAAAAGAACGAAGAACCTAATTTAAAAATTCACACATAATTCCGAATTCATAGCACGAACTAGTAGCAAAGGCAGAACGAGGTCTTCTCCCAGGCTCACGCGCACACATATAAACTCAATAAATAACTCAGTAGCACCACGTGACACGACAATACGGAGAAAGAAATTCCCAGAAAACTGCGAACAATTGCGGAGGAATGTGAACCCCTCTGCCCTCCTTTCACTTCCTGTATGAAAAGACAAGAAAAAGTGCACTTTTCTTCAAAAATTGCAAAATTTCAATTGCGATGCGGGAACAGAAGATATTATTCGATCGACAAAATATTTTACACCTTTGTTATTGAACCCAGTGAGCAACTCTTCCGCACTATTAGAATAGCAATATTGAAAAATAATTATATTTCTTACGCCGAGTAAAAATTGCCAATTTTTACCCAAATTTCTAAAATCCAAGTGCGATGCGGAGGCAGAAGATATTAGCCAATCAAAAATCTATTTTACACCGTATTTATTGAATCCAGAGAGAACTCTTTCCGCACTATCAGAACAGCGATTTCGAAAAAAGTGTTTTTCGGCCCACCCGATGCAAAATCGCTTCCTGGCAATGTTAGTCTTATGGTTGGTAAGGGAGTTTTGCAGGGTTTTGTATGGAATGACCGGTAGCGAACAGGCATGGATTCCTAAATTTGCCGACCATTTTGGCGACTTGGTGACCATTTTGGTGACAAACTTGGCGACTTTGTAGACATATCGAAGATTCCCGAAATTGCGATTATTTTCTCGATATTCTCTATTAGGAGAGGAGATACATACAGAATGTACAGGATGAGTCCATGTGACATCACGACCAGTCGAACTAGGGTATATAAACGGATGCAACTGAGGAACGTCTTTGGGGTGCGAAGAATGAGTTTGGAGTTTCGTCTGCAGTGCGAGCTGGAAAGCCGGTGAGCTGAGCGCTATTGAAAGTGCTGTTACTGTCGGCTCTTTGCGTTGCTAAATCTGAAAGTGCTGTTACTGTTATCATAGTGAGCTGTTGTCTGTTTGCGTTGCTAATCTGTTCAAGATCTATTGTTCCTGTTACCTGTGCTTTGTTCTCCTGAATAATTGTTATTAAACCTTCATTCAACATTATCCTGCTTGTTGGACTATCTTCACCGTACACACACCGGATGATTTTCGCAACAGTGTTTATGTTTCTATATCAATATAGGAAATATTATCCTACATGATATATTTCAATCTATTTTCCTTTTTAACACGATGATGTTTATTGCCTTGATAGTACCTGTAAACTGCAACATGTATGGTGCAAAAATGATTCGAAACATTTTACAGGCCAGACTACTGGGCATAAAGCTGCCAATTTGGTACGTAGTTATTTCTTGGGTCGTAAGTGGGTACTAAGCAAGGGTTTACAGAATTTAAACTAGATTCGTTATTAAAAATTATTCGATATTTTAACGTTTTTCTTCAATAACATTGAGGCATATAAACCCCTTTGCAGCAACTTAAAATTTCAAAATATAAACTTTTCAGAGATACCAAATTTTCCTTCTCTGTGAACTTCCCCATCAGTGTTTAATTTTAGATAGCTAGAATTAAAATTAATAGGTTTTAATAATACCAATCACTAGATTGTTTATTTGTGCCTGTCAGGCGCATCGCGCCCGAACTCGCCAGTGCGAATATTGAACCCGAACTCGTCAGTGTGAATATTGCGCCCGGCAGAGAGTATGCTGTCCTACCGTCAGGAGAAAACTCCACACACTTTCACATTTCACACACTTTCCTACCGTTCTTCTAGGTTAGATAAAATTATCAAAAGAACATTCTCAAAAAGTCGTTTGCTTAGTTATAACACACTCAGTATTATATAACTGCGAGGTTTTTTTCTATTGGGATGGAATTTTTAAAGTTTAAATTTCTTGTATCTGAAATTTAAGAACAAACAATAATATGTTGTTTTACATCACAGGATGAATTTCTCATGGAACATCAACCATTATTATCAAGGCTACTTTTCTCCTGGTTTAACAGGTGAGTCCAAAATGTATAGAATTTTATTCACTTGGCATGGAAGTCCTTACTGAGGTTTCGAAAAGAATTTAAGCAAATTTATTGAAACAAGTAACTTATTCCCGAAGCATTTTAATACAAGGTGTGACTGCTCATGAATCATGTAAGCAATAATAATCCATTGCTCATCGTTATATTTTAAATATTTTCAATTTATTATTTTCATTATTTCATTTTATTTTTATTATTTTTAGTAATTTATAGTCATATTTTGCAACTACATCATTAATCCATGTTGATTTTAACAAAGCAGCTTCATTTTCTTGTTGTTGTATAGTAAAAATAGATAAAATAGACATCTGTTATTCAGATAAAGTTAACGTCTCACAGTGGTCCAGTTTCGGCTTGTAGAGCGACAAAAATCGAAATTTCGAGATCTGCAAATGGGTTTATTTTCTTTGGGGGTAGGTAGAGAATCGTTTGGAACTCCGAAATCAATAAATTGTTTTGAATAAACCCGCAATATTAGGAGTGTTCACGGAGGTTAAAGTTGCAGAATATCTTTCGAACACTTGAGTCGCATTTCAGTGAGCCTTCAGAATTCGTTCTGTGAAGTCTCTTTATCTTTCCGATTCTAGGCCAGGTAAATGATATCGTTTTCAATACATTATTTTAATATTTTCCATATTTTTATACTATATTTTAAACGTTCTTTTCCTCACTACATTTTCAAATTTAAAGTGAATTTTAAAAATTTACACAATTTTGCACACATTGAGACTACCTTAAATCATTTCTACGCTCTATCTTCTCTGAAACTTCTAAAAATTAGCCCCGACATTTTCAATTATTTTATTTTTTTAGTATCATCTATGTCGGCGAAGAATTTTCACTTTTTCCTTCAATAACGCAAAAATAAATATCTGAGTCCGAAAAAAATCTGTTGGAAGACTAAAATAACTTTTCCTACCCAGATATGAAGTAATAAAAATTCAGTCTACAATTAATTCGAAAATTTTATTAAGAAATTATCGTATTTAAGTGGGCGGATACTCAATCTAAAAGACATTTAAACTTTTTAAGAAGTAAACGCTAAATGGCTTAAAAGCTTTTTAAATCGATTTCAACATTTATTTCTGATTTAGCAGTTTACAAGACACTGAACACGAGAAAATTTTTTAACAGTGCAGTACGCGATTCAAAATTATAAAGATGAATAAGTTGCTTCAGTGAGAACATCTCAAGCGCTGTCTTCAGCTACAGCTACAATGAGGGTAAAATTAGGAAAACTTACCACAAATAGTTTTTCATAAATAACAAATAATATAAAACATGATTCACACGATGAAAAGCGCTATCCTTGTCAATTACGCTTAAAAGTTAGTTATTAAAATGTTTTGGAATATTTCAATGAAGAGCCTTTCATAAATTGAATTCTCATATTATTATTCATTATAATTCTCATATTATATTGTTAGTTACTAAAACTGCAGCAAATTAAGTCTTAAAGTAAGTTTAAGATTTAATGGTATTCATACGATATTTATATTACATTAACTAAATTCTTTCACTTTTTATTCTTCTTAGGAGCATTTACATTTATCGCGCAATTTTTTATTATATATATTTTAACATTGCAAATATTTGAAATGTTAAAAATAAAAATAATACCTACCAGACTTTACTTTAATTTTACAAATATTATATTTAATCTATTTCCTTCATTTGGTAAAGTTTCCCATATTTTTTTCATGTTTTATGCAACTATTATTAACTTTTGCGCAGATTACAATAGTTTCTTCCATAGAGAACAATGAGAACGAATTAAATAATTAATGCAAATCAAGAGATATCCAACCAATTGTTATGAAATTTCATGGAATACAACTGAAGTCCATTTCTTTTAAACTGTGCTAATTTCAAGGGTCTGCTGTGTTTAGTCTCGATGCCATGATTTTTGCTTCGATAGAAAAAGGAAATTGGACCATTGTGCGTCTGAGATCTGTTTCCCAGAAAAGAATCCAGGAAAAAGTCTAATTTACGATATAATTAATGTATTTATAGGAAAAATCTATCGTCTTTCTGTTGTGTTACTTCACTGATGTCCTTTGACAAAAATCCTTGAGAAATTCTTTCTTTTTCATTGATATGCTTTTCATGCTGTAGGCGCCGCTACTAATCAAGCATGCAGTGGCAGCTAGTCCATAAGAGCTGCAGAGCTGCAGTCCCCCTGAAATTATTTTTAAAAAATCGTATTTTCGTTTTTGTTCTAATTGGCTTACTTTTCCACTTTGAGAGTTCAGTGATCAACGAAAATAGCAAAAAAGTATTAAAAAACCATAAAAGGAAGATGGAAAATCAATCAAGGATTGAGAGGGAGACAGACCAGGTTTGTAGCAAGTTTTTCCCCTCCTGAGGATCCGAAATTAATGCAGAAAGCAAAGCAAATAGTGAGAAAAGCAACGCTTTCTCCGCTTGAAATTGCATTCATTTAAGCTACATTTTTCACAGCTCTCGTTTGTCACAACTACCTCATTTGACTTCCCCCCCCCCTTTTTCTCAGTAGTTCAGTCGTTAAGTAGTTTTTTTAATCCAATTTTGGAGGAGTTGTAATTTTTTGCTTCTTTATGATTTTTGGGGTGCTGATTCAGACTCTGAGGTTTGCCACCAATAATTTTTGTTGGAATTTTAGTTATAGCCAAAAAATACGAAATTTTTTTTCCACCCAGTTGCTTGCTTTTAACTCAAAAACTATCAATTTTTAGTATAACATCATTATATATCAAAATAATCAGCACAAAATTAACCACAACTTAGGTCTGTACAACTTTTGCAGCACTGCTTGTTTCTGAGCTGACGAGCCTCCACTGCAAGCATGATAATATGAGAGTCGAAGAGCAAGTGTGCCAACATGTAAATGTCACATATAAAAAAACAAGGATAATTTTACCATAGTGTAATTTTAACTTGCTGCAGGAAATATTCAGTTTTAATGCATTAAGAATTTTTTGTCATTGAAACTTATCAAAATATTCAATTAAAACTTCTTCTTTAACACAATTTATTTCGTCCAAATTGTAAGTTCATGAAAATCGTAGCGAAAGTTGCTTTAGTTTTAACTACGTGATTGTTGGTTTACCATACCATATCTTTTAAGTACTCATTGAAGAAGCTCTTTTGACAATGGTATTCATTATAATTAATTTTTATTAAAGCCCAGTTTGTGTAACTTTGGAATAAATGAAATAAAAACAATACTTGAGATAGCATATTTCTAAGAAAAACAATAGCATTATTGAGCTGTTAAATATATTTTCGTATTATGTTTATAAAGATTCAGACATTATTTTAATTTACTATTTACTTTGTACATAAGAATACTGTTTTTATAATTTTTATTCGTTTTTTTTTCTTTAAATTCAATTTTTTACTAAATGCCCTAAGATTATCTCTATCAATTGATGTTTGTAAATAAGATTATGGTGTTCAGAGAGTAAGGGCTGTTTTATATTACTCCCTATTTGATGATACAAGAGCAGAAAAGTGGCTATACTGAGAAGTTATGGCAGAAGATAAGGGAATAGAAACATGCGATAGTTTTACAGTATCTCACTTTTGTATTTGCCTGTCAACAATCTGAATTAGCCTTCAAAGCGACGAATACTGTTAATGGTGAAAAAAACCCTTCCATTTGAAAGACATGCAACTGATAACACAGGATTTTTCAGATAGCGCTACTATTTGAATTTATATTCGTTGTTCTGTTTTCTCTGTACTAGTGTTCCTTAAACATCCAAGCCAAGTCGATAGTATCAGATTTTTGGAACTATCAACTGAAACAATCGATAGTATCAACTTTCTCAAAACAATCGACTGGAACTATCGAGAGTTTCTAAACTATCGACTGGAACTATCGAGAGTATCGATAGTTTCTAAACTATCGACTGGAAGAACTCCTAGCGATAGTTTCTAAACTATCGACTGGAAGAACACCTATCGATAGTATCGAGAGTTTCCAAACTAGCGTCGGGGAGATACTATCGATAGTATCGCCAGGGGAAAAACTATCGATAGTTCAGTCGATAGTTTGGGAAAACTATCGACTGCACTATCGATGGTTGAACTGTCGATGTTTAATGAACACTACTCTATACAAGGTGGGCTTTTTACACTATTTGTTGTGACACTAAGAAAAATAGTACGGTAGTGAACAAATTCTCAGTGCTTTCTTCCTTTAAGTTTTTTAACATTTGTAAACTAAAATTGATAAGCCAAGCCTTGATATAAAATGTTTCAATAAAATTTGCGGAATGATTATTTTTAATTGAATTTCATTTTATTTATAAACAACATTTTTTTACAGCTTTGTAATCTTGTAATTTATTTCCATCCTACAAGGGGAATTTGAGAAACGCTACTTTATCAAACCATTAAATAGCAATTTTGCAACAGAATGTTATGTATAGGTTTGTTTTATTTCATTATTTATGTGCCCAAATAACTGAAGTTGAAATGCATTTCCAGTTAATTATTTTAAGTTTATTTTGAAACATGAATTCTAAATCGCTTCCATTTACAGGTTAATATTGCATGGCTATCGAAACCTGTTTGATATAAATAAACTTGATGTATTAGGGCCAGAAAAGAGAGCATCTCATGTCCACCAGCGACTTCAAAACCATTGGATTAAGGAAGAAAAGAGATATAAATGTTTGTAAGTAGTGATTGCATATTTCAAACAGCCCCTTTTGATTTATACCGCAATACACATTTCCTTAGGTCTTTTTATATAAACGTCATATAAAGG
>BGPR01000578.1:402480-416466 GCA_013235015.1 Araneus ventricosus
GCAATACACATTTCCTTAGGTCTTTTTATATAAACGTCATATAAAGGGTATCACGAAATATTAAATTGTGAATGAAATGAAAGAAAAAGGAATAAGTCGATGATAAGGATGAAATTAAACTCAACTTAATTTAGATAATCGCCGCTATTGGGGGAAAATATAAGGTAATCAGCAGATAACGTTAAGTACCCTAAACAGGCCATTTAGATAATAAATATTTTATGTATTTCTCAGAAGATAATCAACGCATAATTTTCTAACTCTCACTTGTAATTAATCTGATATTCTTGCAGAATAATATTACATTATCGTCAGATAACGTCAGGATAGTTAGTCTGGATATTCGTGGCTGAAGTTTATTAAGTCCGATATCGCCACATACATATAACATCATAGAAAGGTGGCAGACAGAAATGATATAAGACATTTTATATTTTCACTGACACTTTTTTATATCAGAAATCACTCCATCCAAAGATTTACAATGTAAAGATTCATCATAAATGCAAAAACTAAGAATTTTTACTATTGTGATGCTCAAAAAAAAACCTGAAAGCATTGTTTAAAATTCTCTGTAAATTATTACTTGCACACCCACTCTAAGGCTGTGTTTGGTACTCTATAAACTAAAATAAACTCTTCATTCATACTATAAATAAGGAATCTCCAATTTCCCGACTGCAAATGGTCGTTTTTTTATATAAAAATGCAAAGTCAAACTGAAACTCAAATATGAAATAATATTTAACAATTCTTTCTAAAGAACGTTGCCATTCCAGAAACAACCTTTCAAAATAAAATGTAAATAGACGCTTAAATACAAAACATGTAATGTAAAGAAAATGGTAATAGTAATCAACCGTTTGAGGTTAGTTAAATATTATTTATAGTTGTCAAAATGTAAAGAAAAATATGAAAGTCATAATATTGTTCAAGCATAGTTTCGTATAAAAGGAAAATGTATTTGCTTGCCTTGCTAATAATAACAAAAGAAATGATATATTAGCTAATTTTTGTATTCCCTAAATGAAGAAGTTAATAAATAGACTGAGAGTCTGTTTATTAATGACATTTCAAATTTTCTTTATTTCCAATAGAATATGTAGCAATTCTTGATTCAAATACGTATATTCGTTTTTAATAAAATTCACCAGTTTTCCTGTTAACGTTCTAAGAAGTAACCAAAGGATATACCACTGCGTTCAAAAAGTTACAGAACTTAATTTATTATTGAAGAATGAAGACAGAACCGGTTTATTTGATGTTTGATATACATCGAAGTAACTCTGTGAAACTGTGCATTTTTGACATCGTTCATACTAAGATGTATAAACGTATTACAAGCCTCTTTTTGCCATCACTCCAGTGCCTTTATCTCTCCATTTCTTTGGAACTTGACAGCCGTTGCCCCAGTGGCATAGCGAGGAAAAGTGGCGCCGGGTCATAATGTAATTTTTTGCCCCACCGTCATCATCAGTGATTTAGTTTGTGTAAAAGGTGGGTTTTCGGTCCTCATCATATTTGACTTTAAAAACTGACGAACACAGTAACGTTTTGTCACCAAGGCTAGTGGCGTAGCGAGGGTAAGTGGCGCCGGATCATAATGTAATTTTTTCGCTCCCCCCGTCATCATCAGTGATTTATTTTGTTTAAAAGTTGTCTTTCGCCCCTCGTCATATTTGACTTTAAAAAGTGACAAACAAAGTAACGCTTTGTCACCAAGTTCAGTGGCGTAGCGAGAGTAATTAACAACCGGAAAATATTATGATTTTTTAAAATCCCAGTCTTCACCAGAACCTTAACAAGCATTAATGGCGCCAGGGGTATGATATTATCTTTTGCCCCTCATCATATTTTGCTTTAAAAAATGGTATAAACGCATCAACTTTTTGTCTGAATGGCGCCCCCTAAAACTGGCGGGTGGGACATCCATACCCCCGTGCACACCGGTTGCTACTCCACTGCGTTGCTCCATTAGCAAATTCTTCAGCCGAGTAAAAAGTGACATGCGGCGAGATGAGGCGAATAATCTGATTATGGATGTTATAATGTTTTGACAAATAATTTGATACAAGGAGGGGCAGATAAGAAGACGCCTTATCGTGATGAAGCACCCACCACTTGGCCTTCCCTTCAACTGAAAGTTTTAAGCAGGCCATTCATATCTACTCCAAAACGAAAATTTTGGAACACGGGAAGGAAAAAGCAATCGTCAAGGTCGAAAACCTATGAAATTTAGAACAAATTATTCAAAGCGATGGAATTCCAACGAAATCAAATTCCAGCCATTCATGCGCCGATTCCCATTTCAGACCCCGAACTAGGCTAGGGCGGCACATGAAAAGGTTTGCCTAGATTTGAACCTCGCGACGAAGGTAACAAATCGGAAATCCGCTGAGTGGGGCGAGGAACAGGGGGAATCGAAGACCAGCAGTAAGGGGAGCGATGTTTGATCCCCCTACCGCCAGCGCACTTTGAAACATCAAGTGAATGACATGCCTGTAATTTTTTATTAAAATGGGTGGGGGAAAAACCAGTCTTGGGCCAAATGGATGGAATGGACTACAGATGAATTGTCGGCTTTAGAAGTTTGTAATCACGAGCTACAAACATGCGCTGTAAGCTTTTGAATTGGATGAAACCTGTTCCGACTATTTGGTCACATGATACTTTTCGCTTGTTCTGCGGGAAATGATATAATTCGTCACAGTTTTGAAAATATTGAAAAAGTTCTGGCATCTTTTGAACTTAATAGTAGGTTCTGCAATTACTGAGCAAGGAAATTTTCTCCTTTGTTAGGAACAACGGTTAAGTTATTAACAATGATATCTTTCAAACGGTTTAAATGTAGGGATGATTCTACTTGTTTTCTTCATATCCGAAACTACATCTTGTCAGTTTGTTCGATCTGTTCATGGTTAATAATAATTATCGATCATTTCATTGCTCTTCTGTAGAAAACATGATAAAGTTTCTTAAGTAAAAAAGAGATCCTCTAACAAAGTTCAGAAATTCTTAAAATTTCAGGCAGAAATTAAGGACAAAAAACGCAGCCAGTTTTAGAGAAATCAAGAATCCATTTAATTTGGGTTGAGAATTAAGGTTAATTAAAGGTTGCTAATTTGAATTCTCTGTAACCATGTAAAATAACATTGACTGACTAAGAGTTCATTTAGAATATCTCGAAAATATCTTTTTAAATGAGAATGTGTGATATCGAGGCATCATTATATAAAGAATTTAAATTTATATCAATTTAATTTAAATATTTTATTACTTTCAAATGAAGACTTTTTATCTTCTCTTTTCTTCGTTTCTTTAGGGAAGAAAATAAAGCTGTCACTTCAAGAATTTGTTGTAATCGTGGACCTTCCATTCTTTTAGCTTTAGCTAAAGCCTTATGGCCATGGATGTTAGCTACGGTTATACTGGAAGTGGTGTATAACTTTGCATCACTGCTTCCACCTATCATACTTGAGTAAGTTTATTGAGCCGCAATTTTAATATTTGATTTATACGGATGGATATGTAGTTATTAAACAGGGTTAGCATAAATGATTGATCGAGTTTCAAAACACTGTGTAATGAGTGGTATACGACCTACAACGACGGGTGATACATGACAAGATACATACACTCCCCAAGATTAAAAGCCCGCCTCTTGCGTGCTCGCTAGATGTCAGGCCTGCAGCGACACTGTAGAAGATGGCGGCAATGCAGGAGAAGAGTTTTTGCGTGTTGGAATATGCGAAGCGTTCTTCGGTTACAAGCGTTCAGCGTGCTTTCTACGCAAGTAAGGAAAAGCTGCACCTGGTCATTTGTAGTACGTACCAGAAATTTGGTGAGTGTATGTGTCTTTTCCTGTATCACCCGTCTTTGTAAGTCGTATACTTGTAAACAAACAGTGCTTTGAAACCCGATAAATCATTTAGGCTAACTCTGTATTTTCTGCCTGTAATTTCTCGTCCAAAGCCATTCAATGTCTCATGACAATTAGCTTAAATATACTTGAAGAGCGTTTCCACTCTTCGATTACATCTGATTCATAGTGTTGTTGACTTACTAGTAATTTCATTCGCAATAGTAATCAAGTTTGCACTTGGACTCCTAAAACTCTTCCTTATCAATAAACAGAGTCATTCTCTTGGTAGCAGATTCTTGGACATCATATTCTTTCTTCAATACTAATTTGGAAAACACTTAAGAACACCACACTTTTATTTAAAAAAATCATTAAAGTTGTTCTGTTTGCATGTTTCTTTGTATCATCACTTATATAATGGCTGCGGGACTGGTCGTTTAATTTTGTAAAATATTTTAAATATATAGATATGTTAATTATAAAATTATGAACAGGATTTATAACTAGACAACTATCCATTTTCTAATCTTACATAAATACATATATCTTTTGCTATAAATTTAATAATAATAATTTAATTAATTATTATTTTATTAATAAATAGTTAATTAATTATTATTTAATTAATTATTATTATTGAATTAATTATTATTTAATTAATTATTTTATTAATAATTATTTAATTAATTTTTATTAATAATTTAATTTAATAATTGCTATAATTTGCTATAAATTTAATAAAATGCACATTTTTTTATCAGTCAAATAAATAATTTTAAAAATGTTAACTAAAATAAAAGGTTTTTAATAGCGTATTATTATATTAATTTAAATTTTAAGTATGTTATTGCATTTAATATATATTTAGAATTGAATTGAAAAAAAAAAATTTTTTATGATGTAACCATTAAAATTAATCTTGTTTACGATCGGTGTTTGGCCATTATACGATATCAATGCGTAATTCGAAAAGATTTTCATAGTCTGATAATACAACCACGACGAAAGGATACTCGTGGCGGCGCAAAGTAATGATATAGTTTTAATGATATAGACGTTATTGTCGCGACGCGGCTTACATTCGCTAACGATGAAAACAGCAACTATCATTTTTACTTTCTCGTATACGAAGTATACAAAGAGAAAGTATTGTAATCGTCAAAAAATTCGAACTCTAGATTTTGACGAATCTCCACGTTTTAGACCTCCCTGAGTCCGAAAAACACAATTTTGGAATTATGTCTGTCTGTGAACACGATAACTCGAAAACTATTAGAGCTACGGGGATGAAATTTGGTACGTGGTCTTTAAACATAATTTGTAGGTTTCTATCAACTTTTGGACAAAATCCGTCCACGGGAAGTCTGTCTGTCTGTCTGTATGTTCGAGGTCATGCGAACGCTATAACTCAAAAACTTGAAAGGCCAGATGGATAAAATTTTATACGCAGTTTTATCGTCATGATGTAGGTCCGTATAAAATTTTGGGCCAAATCCGTCAAAGGGTTAACTGTCTGTCGGTCCGTATAATTTACTTTTGAAGAAAATCTGTTATCTCCACGAGTACGCGTACTGGAAGAACGGAAAGGAATTTCATTACGGAGTAGCGAATTACGTCAGTTTGTCCTTGAGCCGGTAAGAGAGGAAAATCGTTATACATCTCTTTGAATTTCATTCTTTGCCTAGATATTTTTCAATCACTATAATGGAAAACCTTCTGATAGTCATTGGATTCTGGATAACAGTAGGTTCGAATTTTTTTAGCCACGCGGGGGAAGGAGAAACGGCACCTTTTGGGGGAAGTATACGAGAAAGTTTAGGGGAGAACACTCCCGCTGGTTATATTGCAGGTGCTGAGGCGCAAGCAACAGCGCCCTCGTTTGGCCAAAGTTTTGGGTCACAGAAGTGATAATAACTATCGCGCAAAATCCTGTTTTTAAAATCTTTTCAATTTTGTAACGCTTTGTTTAAACAAAAGGCGACTTTTTTTTTGCTCCTGAAGTTTATTATTACGTAGATATTTTCATTATAGGGACTCAAATTCCTTGTTAACCCAGGACGACGCGCGCTACGAAGAGTAACGCGAAGACGCGCAAGGGGACTGTGACACCCCAATTCATCATTTCGCTATCTAAGCAAAACTAGCAGCATTTTTAATCTATATCTATTCCAAATGATCCATGCAAACAGTTCTAGTTATATAAGAACAAATTTTTAAACAAAAAATTTGTAAAAAAAATTCAACGTGAAGCTGTTTCTGTGAAACGGCCACTAGGCTCGAGGGGCGTGAACTTACCTTACTCAACTGTGACTTTCTGTGACTAAAGTAGTTCTATGTAACTAAAGTAGCTCTATGTGACTAAAGTAGCTCTATGTGCCTGAAGTAACTCTTTGTGTCTGAAATTATATGACTGGAGTAGCTTTTTGTAACTCTCAATTCATGTGACTGATTCGTGATTTTAGTTGGGTTTTCTTTCGCGAAAAAAAATCCTGTTTTCTCAAATGTATTATATTTATTAATGTTAGTAATATTGGATACAATTTCTGTTAGTAACAATCTTATGTAAAATCGGATGATGGTACGAGAAATAGCAAACGTAATTCAACAATCCTGGAGTAATATTTCGCTTGAACGTAAGATCGATGAATGAATTGCCTACCCGCGCATGGGTCACTGTGACGTCATCAAAATTCTTCTCGATTTTCACCAATTTTGCAACTTGCCTGTGACTGAACCGTAATTCCAAATTCTAAAATTCTTTTTGTAATCTCTCTATGTTATTTGATTGGGAGCTAGAAGCGTTTAACTTTACCACGAAAAGCGTCGTAATTTTTTCTTTCCCGACGTCCTAATAAACCACTATGGAGGGACGTAAGTTTACGTCAAAATACTTAGTCAGCGCACAGAGAAAAATCAGGAAAACTATATTTCTTACACGCAAGTTTTCAACATATTTTATAGTAAAGATTCATCAATTTAATCAGATTATACAATGTGTATAGCAAAAAACTGCTTCTAATTTTTTTAGGTACACAATAAACTTTTTCTAGAAATACAAAAAAGAAATATGCGGAGTTTTATCTTTAGATCCAATAAATTTACGGCGTAATTCAATTCTGTTTTTACGAATAATTCACATAATTATAAGCTTTTTTACAATAAGTTTTTGTGACAGCGATAAGACACGTACTAGCTGTCTATAGTTACATTACATCCATACTTTCGCATTACTCTCACGAAATTTTCATTTGTACTGTTATTCAGTTTATAAGTCTTGGTACCTGCAAAAGTCTACATGTTAGAAGTATAGAATATATTTGAGTCCATTTGTTTCCTCACCAAAACTTAAATAGTGAGACATCACTATCCTCCAATCCATAACACGTTCACTCAACTGAACAAAGAAACCAAACTCAAGAACGCGGAAGGGGATGTTCAACACCCCATAAGCTCAACTCCGATAAAAAACCAGCGGGAGTGTTCTCCCCTAAACTTTCTCGTATACTTCACCAAAAAGGTGCCGTTTCCCCTTCTCCCGCGTGGCTAAAAAAATTCGAACCTATTATTTCCCAGAATCCAATGACTATCAGAAGGTTTTTCATTATAGTGATTGAAAAATATCTAGGTAAAGAATTCAAAGAGATGCGTACCGATTAAAACGCATCTATCGTACACTGCTAGGTTTCACTCTTGCCGTCTCAAGGACAAACTGGCGTAATTCGCTCCTTTCGCGAGCACAGACGATTGCTTCCGTACGCATGTGCGTAGAGATAGCGGTTTGGTTTTAATGGTAAATTATACAGACCGACAGACAGTCAACCCTTTGACGGATTTGGCCCAAAATTTTATACGGACCTACATTCATGACGATAAAATTGTGTATAAAATTTTATCCATCTGGCCTTTCAAGTTTTTGAGTTATAGCGTTCGCATGACCTCGAACATGCAGACAGGCAGACTTCCCGTTGACGGATTTTGTCCAAAATTTGATAGAAACCTACAAATTATGTTTAAAGACCACATACCAAATTTCATCCCCGTAGCTCTAATAGTTTTCGAGTTATCGTGTTACAGGCAGACAGACATAATTCCAAAATTGTGTTTTTCGGACACAGGGAGGTCTAAAACGTGGAGATTCGTCAAAATCTCGAGTTCGAATTTTTTGACGATTACAATACTTGCTCTTCGTATACGAGGAAGTAAAAAATAAAGCATTTTTTCTTGAAACATGTTAGGTCTGTGACCTTAACCCTTAATTTCACTCGTTTCTCAACCATTAAATTCAATTATAAATGGAAAATAATAGGTTTAGGATAGGGCTAATAGTACTCCTTTTAGAGTGTATATAGCAGCCTTATGAAATTTCGTTTCGGAATAGGAATTATTGGAGATAAAATTTGGGAGAATTTCTTAACTCGGAAGTAAGAAATTTTTTCAGTTCTGGACGTTTACAATTGTGGTATATTGACTCGTAAATTTTCCTCCAATATTCTTGAAGTTTTAATTTATGATTTTCTGTAAGATTCAGCAATATTTTTTGAGAGTATCAAGGTGGATGTATCTAAGGTGGTTCTCATATAAGGGGGTGACCCCAAAGGAATGAAGTATGTTTTTTTAAAAAAAATTGTAGATTTTATGTCTAGACAATAAACTAAACCCATTCGTGGTGTTTTTCATCATATTTCAAAAAATTTAATGCCTTGCACTGCAAAGGGTTGAAGTGAGATAGCAAGGATTTGAGTCATTTAAACTAAAAGGAAGTCAGCATTTTTCACATTTTACGTGGCGTGGGGTGTCGAACACCCCTTTGAGCATCTTCGCGGGTTAAGGTTCTGAGGGGGTGCCAAAGTGCACTAACAAAGGATGTTCAAATTTATTAAAACGACCCTGGGAAGAAGTAGAAACTGCATGGGGACATGGGGCAAACTCTGGCTGTGGAGTGGTTTTAAATGTATACTCACAATTTGAAAACCCTGGAGTATATAGAAATATAGTCAAACCCCGTTATAACGAACCCTCAACGGACCGACTCAGAAGTTCGTTTTAACCGAGGTTCGTTGTATCCATATTTGCAAAAAAGTGCCCTAACATGCTAAGATACTACTTCTATAATAAACTTTTTCATAACATAATATTTTCATTAGTAATTAGGGACAAATAAAGCATTAAATAATTCTCTTTCCAACGTTAGCCACGGTCACTGCAAAGTTCACAGAATGACAAGCAATTAATCTAAAATTGCAGAGAAAACACGTGATTGTTCCTAGGTCTTCTGACTAGAAAGTCCCCCCCTTCCTTAGTTGACACCAGGACAGGTGTCCACCGGGGGAGGAGGGGAGATAGAAACTGTAAAGAGCCTTGCCTATTGTTCCTTTGTCTCACTTATGGAGTTAGCAGCGACTCTAACAAAGGTACAATAAGCGAGGAATGTGGTCTCTGGACCACAGTATTTCATGCAAAAGGAATAACTCTTGTAGAAGTTGGGTTGACTTGAGCACAATTAGTAAAGAATGTTTCTTTGGGCAAGTGAAAAGTTTGAAGCTTTAGAAATTGTCAGTTCGCTGTATCCGAGTCTTTAGCATTTGCTGTTCGTTATAAACGTATGAAAATACATTATTTACATAGGGCTTCAGTTGGGACCATGTAAAAGGTTCGCTGTAACCGAGGGTTCGTTATATCCCGGATTCGCTATATGGCGGTTCGACTGTATTAAAAAAGCTATTCGTGCTACTCCAATTACGACAAGATAATTTACGATATACCCACGATGTTGCTACGATATTCTGAATGTCGAACACCATCGTACATATATATCGTACATTGCTCCATAACATGAATATTGTGGATCATCTTGTGCTAATAAGGACTGCTGAGTTTAACCTGGCGAATGAAACACATTTACAAATAGAGTAGAACTTGAGCCTACAGTGTTGCCCTGTGGCGTTGTTTCCAAATATGAGAGCCACTGAAAGACGTTTTATAGCAACCTACGTTTTTTGGGTTAGACATTAGGAAAGACGAGTTTAGAATGTCGATCAAACATACACTATATGCCCAAAAGTATCCGGACACTTGCAGATTTTCACATTTTTTAGAATTTCTCCTGAATGGTTTAACCGACTGCCTTTAAACTTCGGACATGTAAAGAATAGCCAATAACTCACATTTTACATTGAAGATTCGGTCTTGAGGGCAATTAGGGGACCGTCTACAAACTGATGAAGACAAAAACGTTTTTGGCCCACCCCGCTTCACAGAATACTAATAACAAGATGAAATTTTCAGAAATGGTAATGTTTAATGTGCATAATATTTACAGGAATTTTTGTAAACTCAGCCCAAATATTTGGGAAGATATAAAGGTTTTCTTAAAAAATCTCAAATTTTCCCACCTGTTTTTTGCTTATAACATGCAGAGTTTTCTGTTATATTATGCGAAACTTACAGAGAAAATGACAATATGTTAGAGAAGCATTTGTGTAAAACTTTGGAAAAGAATTGTTGAATATTACAGGAATTATGAGCATTTTTAGTAAATAGTGTTTTACTGCGCATGCGCGAAACATAGTGTAATTTTTCTTTCACAACTTTAAAGCCAGACATATAGGGCAACTTATATAAAAACATTCAGTTCAATATCATTAGTATTCAGAAAGATATCGGCATTACAACGAGCAAAATTTTAGCTCCTGTCGAAGAGAAGCTAAAAGATGAGGGGTTGTACACAAATTGATATTTTTTAAACTTATATCTTTAAATAGTTATATTGAAATGTATAGTGGTTAGAATTTGCTGAATACCCATGAACACATCTAATATTCGTAACGAATAAAAAAATATATATGTAGAATTATTAAAATATTTTAAGAAAAGAAATTAATTAGATAAAAAATCGTTTCGCCATAAAATAAATATATTTAAAAATATCGTTTGGCTGTAAAATTGTAATATGTAACTTGTTAATAATCATGTAAATAATATAATTAAAGTAATAAAGTTTTTGTTATTTATAGTGCCTAATTAACTACAATTTAAGTTATGCACGTAATTGATAAGTGTTCATGGGTATGCAGCAAATTCTAACCGCTATACAATTCAATATAACTATTTAAAGATATAAGTTTAAAAAATATCAATTTGTGTACAACCCCTCATCTTTTAGCTTCTCTTCGACAGGAGCTAAAATTCTGCTCGTTGTAATGCCGACATCTTTCTGAATACTAATGATATTGAACTGAATTTTTTTTATATAAGTTGCCCTATATATCTGGCTTTAAAGTTGTGAAAGAAAAATTACAGTATGTTTCGCGCATGCGCAGTAAAACAATATTTATTAAACTTGCTCATAATCCCTGTAATATTAAACAATTCTTTTCCAAAGTTTTACACAAATGCTTCTCTAACATATTGTCATCTTTTCTGTAAGTTTCGCATAATATAACAGAAAACTCTGCATGTTATAAGCAAAAAACAGGTGGGAAAATTTGAGATTTTTTAAGAAAACCTTTATATCTTCCCAAATATTTGCTCTGAGTTTACAAAAATTTCTGCAAATATTATGCACATTAAACATTACCATTTCTGAAAGTTTCATCTTGTTATCAGTATTCTGTGAAGCGGGGTGGGCCAAAAACGTTTTTGTCTTCATCAGTTTGTAGACGGTCCCCTAATTGCCCTCAGGACCGAATCTTCAATGTAAAATGTGAGTTATTGTCTATTCTTTACATTTTCAAAGTTTAAAGGCAGTCGGTTAAACCATTCCGGAGAAATTCTAAAAAATGTAAAAATCTGCAAGTGTCCGGATACTTTTGGGCATATAGTGTATATATATTGTCATTTTTTGCATTTTCACATTTTTGTTGGTTATATTATGAATCTGCTCGTTATATTATCATTGCGATTTCTATGCGTGAAACTGTTTTATTTCTTTACTATATTACTTTTATTTCGCACAGCTATATTATTACGTTTATTGGGAATAATGAAGCTATGTGGCATGGATACGTGTACGCCTTTCTGCTGTTCTTTACGGCCTGTGTCACAACTTTGGCGGTGGTCCACAATGAGCATTTCCTTATAACTGCATCAATCATTCCGCGTAGTGGCCTCAACATGGCGATTTATCATAAGGTGCTAACACTTTCTTTATTCTCTCGTTATTTTTAGATTTCTTCTGTAACTAAATTCGTGATAGTAATAATCTTAAAATCAAGTACAGTGAAGTATCGTTTATATGAATCTCATTTATAAGTAGTTTGCATTTATGTATCTTTTTATCGCAGGTCATTGTAATGATAAAATACTTCGTTTATACCACGCAAAGTTTCGGTTATACCTCGTTTTCCCCTTTCTAAAATTCGCAAATTTTCTGTCTCAATCATTATTTCTTCATTCCTATTAAGAGGGAAACTATTTTTAGAAAGCAGGGAGATAACATCATTTTCCTTTCCTCCTGCTATTTCGAAATAAAAACCTACTTGCATGCACATAAATCGTATAAAAATAAATATATAATTACAGTCGACGCTCGTTATAACGACCACATACTATAAAGACCATTCCATTATAACGACCGGTGATAAAATCCCCAAATGTGTTTCCCTATGCACTCTATGTTATTTTACTTCCGGTATAACGACCGTCCAGTGTCGTCTAATCCCAATACAATGTCCGAATTCAGAAACACTCTTCCCGGTAGTTTTCCAAAATTCCTTTATTTTCTACTTTAAAATATATTTTAGGAATTTTATTCTTAATTGATAAAATTTTATTTTTAATACCAATGATAAAAAATAATTTCAGTATTTAGTTGGAATCTCTATAAAAACAGCCTATTTTTACGGAACTGGTGAGTGTGCATGTGTACATTTTTTAATTATATCCACTATAGAGACCACTCGTTATAAAGACCTTTTGCTGTGGGACGCAGAGGGTCGTTTTAGCGAGCGTCGACTGTATTACTTAACCATTTAACATACAATGACGTCTCCGACTCTCGCATCGAATTACAGAATTTTGTTATGTAAATCCGTATTTAAGTTAGCGTTACAATTAGTTTTAAATACAAAAATGACTCGGATGTTTACTATCTTAAATAGATTGAAATAATAAAAAATATCCCAAATGGGCGGTGACATCTAATTAGGTAGTTAAATAAAATCGTATGTCAAAAGGTTAAGATATGCAATAAAGGTATGATTTTTCTCATTTTAATGGTAAATGCATAATTTTTAAATTTGATTATTGTTTTCAGTACTATGTAGTAATATACAACCATATCTTTAAAAAATTAAGATTATTACTTTTAAGTGAATTTTCATTAGTAGCATTCGATTTGCGATAATCCAACTGTTTATTAAAATTTCGATTACGTCTCTTTTCATTTATGCGTCACTTTACGTCAGTCCCTTGGAAGACGTATAACAGTGTTTTACTGGGTGTGAAACTAAAGCCCAAAAGCAGGGGACTGAACAAGGTTATGCGTGACACACATATAAC
This sequence comes from Araneus ventricosus, assembly GCA_013235015.1. NCBI lineage: Eukaryota > Metazoa > Arthropoda > Arachnida > Araneae > Araneidae > Araneus > Araneus ventricosus. Next base: position 415,841 of record BGPR01000578.1, read on the forward strand.
CATCGCAAACTTTGTGCTCTAAAACATACAGAATTTGAAATATATATCTTAAACTCATGAGAAAATGAGACTATGTACGAATTTTATATTGTAAGATCTTCAAAATTGTTTTATTGTCCAAACAATAGGGTGTAGCTATTTTCAAAAATATTCTAATTAATTACTAGAGTAAAACCAATTCATATAATTCATCAAACTGTATAATTTTATAATTTAAACAGTAAAATTCCTGAAATAAATACAAAAAACTCTTGAAGCTGACAGCATGATGCGAAAACATCTCATTTAAACTACAATTATTTCCAAAAATTCAATCGCTTAGTGTAGCAATTTGGTTTATCTTAGGTGTTGAAGCTGAGCAACAGTTCCAGGCGCAATTACACTGTCGGCGAGCTGTGCAATCTGGTTGGCGTGGATGCTCAAAGGATTTTTGAGCAAATTTACACAGTAAACTTAGTTTGGAGTTGCCCCATGAGGATCACTCTTGTAATGGCTCTTCTGTGGCAATATCTGGGAGTCGCCAGTCTTGCTGGAGTTGTTGTAATGCTTCTCATTATGCCGATCACAACCAGGCTGGCTTCTACGTCTCATAAACTGCAGGTAAATATGATTATTAGTACTGAATG
>BGPR01000578.1:416476-432555 GCA_013235015.1 Araneus ventricosus
CAGGTAAATATGATTATTAGTACTGAATGAAATTCGAAATACTGCATACCAAATGAAGGGTCGAGGGGAGAAACGATGATGACAAATGTGGACAGTAAACTTAGTTTGGAGACCAGTATCTCCTTTTTGCGCCCTGCGGACCTTCAGGACCAGCTGCTCCAAGTTAAATTATCATTCTTGTAATGGCCCTTCTGTGGCAATATCTGGGAGTCGCCAGTCTTTCTAGAGTGTTTGTAATGCTTCTCATTATGCCGATAACTACCAAGCTGGCTTCTACGTCTCATAAACTGCAGTTAAACATGATTATTACTGAATGAAATTCTAAATACTGCAAACCAAATGAAGGGTCCAGGGAAGAAACGATGATGGTCCAATTTTTTAAAGTTTACAAGAAACGAAAAACAAAGTTTCCAGTCTCCTAGATATGTAGCTAAAAATGTTAACAGCCTCCTTTTTTATTTTAATTAAAATATTGCGACACAATACAACGAATCGTGATGTGTCAGAACTTATCTTTTTAAAACAGCTGTCGCATATTCAAATAATAATAGTGTTTTGAGCAAATAAAAATATAATATTTTCATATGTCAGGCAAAAGAGTAGAAAAATCACCACGAAAAATTATCTTGTTTAATCCTTTGACTCTACCATTTGATGAATAAAAATATCCTCTTCTTTCTCACCAACTTCATCGCTCGCCAGCAGATTATCGTAGAATAATCTTATTTCAGGTTTAATAAAAAATTTCTTTGAATGTCGGAGATCCTTATACTTCTACCATGAAATGTGTGAAGATCTGTCGTATAAAGTTTTCAATGGTTTCATCGCGGTTGCCCTTTTCCCTTGTTTTTTTTCTGTTTTCGGGAATTGAAATAACATTTTAGAACCAATGTAGCCTCCAGAAAAAGCGCCAGATTATAAGCTTTGCTGGAAAAATCGAGCATAATCTTCAAGCACCGAACAGGTTCGATCAGGAAAGGACACTTAGGTTGATAAAGTGGGTCCAAATGCTTTGTTCAGCTTTTGAAAAATTTTACTTGCGGTCAATTCTTCATCTTACTGTTTTCAGTCACTTTCCTCTATAGTTTCTCCTGACCACAAGGGACCTCAAGTTTTTATCTAGTTGTCCAATACTTGAAATAATTCTAATGCAATCTGATAGTCCTTCCCGTTTTCAAGTAACTATCATAAAACTACATCCACCGAGCTAACAGATGGGGCTGAAATCTGTGAGAAAAAAATGGATCCTCATCGTTTTTCCTCTGGGTCCTTTAAATAGCAAAGAATCTGAAATCAAATGAATGAATGGTTCTTAAACACTGTTGGTAAAAAATAAAATATATAGTTATTTCAGCCCTTAAAGAAGCGTTCAAAACATTATTGTTCTTTTTGTTCCATGGTATGCTTATCCCCACTGCGCATTAAGTTTTTTATTTTCCGGTTACAGAATATTCAATGTTTATTTAATATCATGACATGCTTGTCTTTTTATTATGTCTTTTATAGAAAGAATCTTCCACATGTAATATTAATTCAATGTCAATATTAATTCATGTCAGCATAGGATAAAGACTTGTTTTAGAGAGATTTTAACAGTCATGTTTTTAAACACTTTTCTTTCACTTCAAATGTTTCATAATTGTGAGAATTGAATTTTGTAATCGAATTTTCTTTCACTTTTTAAGCACTGGAGTTCGGTAATTTTTTAGTATTGGTTCGTGATGACAATATAATATTTTAACAATTTTAGAACTTTTAACTATCAATTATTAATTTAACTAAATAGACATTTCATACAGTTGAGAAACATAAATTTTGAGATTCCATAATATTTATGATCATGAATTATTAAATATATTAAAGACTAATAAGTTGTAAGTAAAAAAACAAAATTATACTTGTCTATATTAGATTAGTAAAAAATAGGGAATAGTATTTTTTGAATCCAAAATCAAGCAACATCATCAAAAAATTAAGACACAAGAACTATCATTAGTAAGAAATACCTGTGAGAAATAAGAAAAGAAAGTCCTGGATTATCAATAAAAGTTAAATATACAGGGTTAGCCTAAATTATTCATCGGGTTTCAAAAAACTGTGTATTGAGAAGTATACGACCTACAAACAAGGCTGATCAAGTTTAAAAGCCAGCGTCGTGGCTCGCGTGCTCGCTAGATGGCAGGCCTGTAGCGGCACTGTACAAGATGGCGGCAATGCAGGAGAAGAGTTTTTTTAGTTGGAATATGCGAAGTGTTCTTCGGTTACGAGCGTTCAGCGTGAATTCCTAATACGGAAAAGCTGCACCTGGTCACCAAATCATTTTGCGTTGGTATCGCCAATTTCGTGAAACTGGTTGTCTGTGTAAAGTGAAAATCACGGGGCGACCGCGTGTCTCAGAGGAAATTGTGGAGCGCGTGAGACAGAGCTTTGTGCGCAGTCCACAAAAATCAACCGTTCGTGCAAGACGTGAACTGGTCATTCCGCAGAAAACAGTGTGTAATGTTTTGCGTCGTCGTTTGCATTTCAAACCCGACAGGCCTTACAGCCTTTCGGGTAGGTTGTTGTGGTTTTTAAATAAAAAATATTTCAAACCCTACCGTTTGCAATTGTTACAACACCTGCCTCCAGATTATTATGCCCGCCGATTTGATTTTTGTACTCGAATCCAGAAAGCTATGAAAGATGATGATGACTTGGTGGGGACATTGATATTCAGAGGCGAGGCAACTTTCCATCTGTCGGGAAAGGTGAATCGTCACAATGTGAGACTGTGGGATACTGAATTGCCGCATGTCATTGTGGAGCAGGAAAGGGATTCGCCAAAAGTGAATGTCTTCTGTGCCATATCAAAGACAAAGCTGTATGGGCCCTTTTTCTTCATCGGGCAGGCTGTGACAGGTTCCGTGTACCTGGATATGTTGCAGTTGTGGTTGTTTCCACAACTGACAACTGACTCCTCGATTTCATCTTTCAACAGGACGGGGCTCCACATCACTGGAGCACAACTGTCCGCGACTCAATTGTCTCAACAGAGAATTGTCTCATCGCTGGATAGGGCGCGCTGGTCTGGGTGATGTTCCTCTGTTACCATAAACCCCCCAGTTCGCTAGATCTCACGCCATATGATTTTTTCCGGGGGGGTTATGTGAAGGACAAAGTTTATGTACCCCTAATACCAACAACGCTGCAAGTACTGCAGGAACGCATCACTGCTGCTGTGACGGACATTGACAGAAACATGCTATTGAACGTCTGGACGGAACAGGATTACCTTTGGGATGTGTGCCGAGTGACCAACGGCGCACACATTGAACATTTGTAGTATGTACCAGAAACTTGGTGAGTGTATGTATCTTTTTATGTATCACCAGTCTTTGAACGTCGTATTCTTGTAAATAAACAGTCCTTTGAAACACGATGAATCATTTAGGCTAACCCTGTATTATGAATGTGATTAAAATTCGAATTTACTTACAGCGTTGTAAAAAAAAATCGTCTGGAGGTTGTACGAGAATGCAGTCCCGCCAGCAGGATAATAAAAAGAAATAAACGACTCTTTATTTTACGGAAAAAAGAAGAAAAAAATCCAAGAAAAACAGGACGTAGCACAAGTAACATAACTAAGCGGCACTTTTATAAATTAATAACTCAAACAAACAGTTGATCACTAATAAATAACATTCACAGCACTTTCAATAGTGCTCAGTTTCTATCAGCTTGCACTGCTATCCAATGTCCAACTGATTCCCTCTTGGTTTGAGAGCTTGCTTTTTATACCTTTTCCAACAGGAAGTGACGTCACATAGTAATCTCTCGAAAGTTCTTAATTTTTCCGCTCTTAGTATAGATAGGGCCAAATTTCTTTTATTTTCTAGATCTAGAAGCTTCGTTTTGTCGCCAATGTCGTGCTTCATTGGCTTGACTTCTAGTAAAGCCTCTGTAAAACTTTCTTTCCTAGATAATTTTGCCGTATCGTAACAATATTTTATAAGAATCTAACACTTTTATGTTTTAGTTTTGGCATCCATATTTTTGATAAAAAAATTAAATAATAAATTCAGAATATTGTAAGAAGATAAGAGTTACAATATATGTTTTTTTAGAGTAAAAATATTACTAATACAAACTATAATATTTAATTTTTAGGTAGAATATTAAATTTGTATATTATGTACGAATTAGGATATTTATTTTTGAAATCAAGAATATTAATAGAGGATATTTATTTCTTCAGGATAAAATTTTAATATAATTGTTTACAATATGGAAGAAAATTTCAAGAAAAAAAGTTGTACGATTTGGTATAGTGGTTTGGGAACAACGTTGCATCGTCATGGTGGTTAGGTTCGTTTTCCGATTTTTGGGTTTACTAATGTCACGAAGTCTATTCTTCAAAATGTAAGAGAAAATTCACTCTTACCTGTCCTTCCGGGTCCTTCTAAATTCTAAAAAAGAGATAATCGAAAAATATTTAGTCCAAATAAATCATGAGAGCCTTCTATTTTAGTTCATCGTGTTAATTTTTTTTCATGAGGACACACTGGCATATTTACGAGGTCAAAAGATATGAAATTATATACACATGAATATTATACATTTTAGTTCACTTTTAAAGTGCGCGTTTGTAATAATCATTCATTCTTTCTTTAACACACAAACAGCGTTCGTTCTTACATACTGCGTGCGTACCTACCGACTTCTTCTGCACAGGGAATGATGGGAGTTCGTCATGACGTCACCACTGCACACATTCCCAAAAGGGTTACATCATCGCGTGATTAGTAAGGATTTCCAACACCGGTAAACGCATAAATGACTTATAAAAGCAGAAATCCGACTTTTGCAGTTCTGTAGCTGAAAAATTGGAGATAGGCACCACCTTTGATGGTTATATTAAAGACCATAAACATAAAGAATATAAAAACTTTTTTAAAAAAGGCGATAAGATGGGTGCATTGAGAAGGAAAAAATTTTTTTATAAAAAAAATATGTCAAAATAAAATCGTCAGTCAATACGTGAAAATAAAAGCATGAGTTGCATGAAAACAATAGAGCGATATAAAGCCAAATAAATTTAATAAAAAAAAATCCCGAAACATTCATTACAAAAAATTATAAATCGTCGTTTTATAAGCAAAGCCACCTATTTCAATTTTTTGAAATTTCAAAGAGGGAGAAAATAACAAGAGTTTTTACAAACAGAATTTTTTCTTAATTTTCGTTATATTCATAATTTTCCCTTTATATATATATTTTTTAAACTTTTTGACAGGTATACTGAAGAAACTTTTTAACAGGTATACTGATATTTCGTCACAACTGAAAATATTGTAAAGCGATTTATTAGCCTGCTAAAAATAGTTTTTAAGGATAAAATTTAAAATAAAAGCTAAAGTCAAAGCTTAAAATTAAAGTATATGCATGAAATTATCTGCTTTTCAGCCAAAGCATTTGCAAATATTTCTTAGATAGAATCAAAAAGAGACACAAAAGTCATTTGGTAGAAAATTATGTATAACTTTTATCAATTCTCTATTTGAAAATATATTAGGATATCCACCCTAGTTTGGAATTGCTGACTAATTGTTAAACCGTTAGAGACAGCATATACTTCTAATTGGAAAAATGCTTTAAATTTTGAAAAAAAATTATTTTTCGACTTTTTGAACGAATAAATGTACTGTTGAAACAAATTATGCAATGCAAATTTTTATGCAGGTACAATTAGTTATATTTAGCTAAATATTCTTCAAACACCAATATTTTAAACAAAAAAAAACCCTTCTTTCATTTGTGACTGCAACTGACCGAGTTATGAAGCTATAAATTTCATTATTCTCGGCTATTTCATTGGTAGCCTCTAGAAAGCTTTTAAGGGGTTCTATCAAATTAAAACTACGCATAAATGTTTTGCTATGTTTCTTTCGATTTCGTGACATGAGAAGGTATTAAAGCTCTTTGAAGAGACTCTTAATATATATTTATGTGCTTAATTTAGTAAATTGCATGTTTGTTATACGCAATCATATTTTAAATACAGGGAAAGAAAAGAAAGAGCGGTGTTTTGATTTTGAAATTTTGTTCTAACGAAACAAAATGAAAACTCATTGTTAGTGAAACAAATTCCCGTGTCTTGCCCATCAAACCATTCAGTGACCGGTATGGTCACGGGTACGGGGGTAAGAGACGGCGTTCTGTTCTGTTAGTGAATCATATATTCTGGATCAATAAGTAATAATTTACAAGTTAAGGAAGTTTTTACTCAAGATAATCCTCATAATATATGACCAAACAGGCTCCAAATGCAATGGTTTTTAAATGTTCTGTGAGTAATATGGAAGAGTGTGACAATCACATTTTATCTCGCCCTCTTACCAAGAGATGGCGCCACGATAGACTTTAACTCATCCTCCTACCAAGAGATGGCACTGCAAGGACTTTTCGCTATCAGGAGAAGGAGGATGAACAGAGTCTCTTGGCTGTTCGTGCGAGAAGGATCGTTTTTTGCCCCCTCACTAGGACCGGTCGGACAAATCTCGGCATGCGTAGCGAGTTAAATAATGTAATTTGTCAGTTTTTGCAATCTTAGTTAATCCAGATTTATTTTATGCGGAAAATGTGAGAAAAACCTAATTTAATTGAACCATGGCCCAGCTTTATTTTAATCGTCCATTCACCTCCTGTGAGCTAGCCGGATAGATCGGTTAAAACTTCAAGTTAAAAGAAGAGCAAGACTGATGAACAATATCGCTTAAGATGGAAACAATGAGGTTTTATATGAAAATGGGTATTGTAAGGGGTACTTCCTGTGAGCTAGCCGGATATGTCGGTTAAAAGAGTACTTTAATTGGGTCGTTCTTCTTCGATGATGGAAGCGCTATTTATCCTCTACAGAATAAGTTCCCAACTTGTGGTAAGCGCACCCTTGAGGGTACATGCCAGGTCAGTTAGGGGTACGCGAAAAAAAATGTCGGTAATGGCAGAATGTACAACACATTAAAATTAGGAAAGAAGTTATAGAATTTTGTTTCCCATGCTCGTGTGAAGTCAGAAAGCCTATTGGGTAGCTGTGAAATAAGCGTATCAAGGACTCATAGTTACAGCAATAAAATATTTAATACCTTTCACGAACATTGAACTTGTGGAAAGAATATCCTCATTTTATGGGTGTATTAATAACGAGTATTGTGGCAAGTTTGACGCAGCTCTACGCATGAGATTATAACCTTCTTCATTTAAACCTAATTTTATAAAACTCATCGCCATGAATCAAGCTCTAGTATTGCATCGACATTGTCTTCCATTTGAGTAGTTGGTTATCACTATGAGTAATTGTTAGGGTTCATGATAAGTTTGTCCTTGCAGAATGTTAACCTGTGAAGTATCTAAAATCCGCCCCTGCGGAACTATGGTAATTCTAATAACTATATGCCCTTGCGGAATGATTATATTTAATTCACCCGCTTCAGCGGTGAAGTAGTTGAAAGGAAATTACTGTGTCTATCTCTGTGTGTGTTGGCGCTCTACAGGACAAATCGCTAGACTTGGAGCAATGAAATTTGGCACAAACATTCGTTGGAGAGTGAGAATGTGCACCTCGGAGCCGTTTTTTGAAATTTTAATTAATTAAAAATTAAGCGAAACTTTGGCGTTTTCCCTAAATAACTTCCGAAAATATCACAGCATAAAAATCATTTTTACTATCTGAAAGTGCAAAAAGTTACCTTTTCAATGACATCAATTAAGTTGCGTATATATATTTTTTAAACTTAGTTTTATAACCTTTTAAAATTATTTTTGGCATAATTTACAACAATACTTTTCATTGTTGCAACGCAATTTAAACTGTTTTCATTGTTTAAATAAATGTTTAATTGCGTGTTTCTCTTTCATTGTGAAAGCTAACATCATAATACATTTTGCTTTCATATTTTTTTATCAGAATGTTTGTGGAATCTGTAAACCAAGCTCTCTGGGATATTACGTATAAGAAGAAATAGTATATGAACAGGTGCAAAGCAATTAAAAAAACATGGGTTAAATATCTAGCACGATCTGCTTACGTTACTAAAGAAACCATGAATATAAAATGATGCAATATTCAGTTAAAATTATAATAAGGCTAATAAACGGGTCGCCGAAGGCGGCTAGTTATAAATTTGAATAAAATGTAAAATCGAAAATAATTCCCACAACCCACAAATGTAATGTTATGTTATTTCGAGTCGTTTGTCTCTTAAGCTTACCTAAGTGTTTAACATTGACAATAAAAATTTCTTGGCGAGAATGTATAGTTGGGGGGAGGGTAAGACAGTAGGGGGTGTCCAAAAATAGAAAAACGAATTAAGAGGTACCAGAGGAAATAAAGGCTGGGAAACTAACAAATTGAAAACTTCTCTAAAACCAAGTCAATGTTTTAAAGTATTTAGCTGAAATTAGCCTTTTAATTTGTAGAAAAAGAGATCATTTCATGCCTGTACGGTCGAGGGTAAAAAAAGGATCCACCCAGCACTATTCCGCCGCTAATCATTGCTTCTTAAAACTAAAGATACCGATTTACAGGAAATAACGTATACTAAAAGATTCTAAGTTTGAAATTCTTTTAAGGGGTCATCTACTTATTAAAATGGCACTAATTCCAAAATTCGCAATGGCAATCCCTTTTCTGATGCCACAAATAAATTTCTCATGAAAATATACCCCAGGATATTAATTTTGGTTATATATCATTAAGAGATTGAAAGATATTTGACAGTTTTTGTGTTCTCAACATAAAAGGAGGTCGTCTCCACAATTACTTACTAAAGTTCTCTGCTTACCTTTAAATGTCGGTAGTAGCATTTTAAATTATTTCGCACTTTAAACGCAATTTTCAAAGTAATGATCTACATTTTACAATCGGTAAAACTTGATGGGTAAAAAATAAATCGATTAACATTACACCACTTTAATTATAAAGTTTTAATACTATATATATATAAATAGTTAAAGTCTTTATATATTTAAGTTTGAAAAATAATGTGGTGAAATGATTATATTTAATAATGAAAATGTTTTCGAATTATAAGACGTCCCCTTAAGTGCATCTTTGCACAGCGAAAATTGCATATTCGTACGAAAATTTCAAAACTTTTCGTACGAATGTGCTGAAATTTTGCATAGGCTTATCAAATGGCCATCTGCTTCGATTACTGGTAAAATGTATAAGTGTTGCTATTCAATAATTTTTTAACATCAATTTTGATAAAATATTTCATGTACTCAAAATGATTTCAAAATAAAAAGTAAAAGTGTAAAATGTGCAGAATAATTCATACTACTACATAAAAAAATTCTGGGTTAATAGTTATATTATTTCTCAAGATATCAATAAAAATTCAAAATTTTACTTTAACGTTAGAAACTGAAAAATTTATTTGTTTATAATTTTTAAACAAAAAATATGGGATGATGAAACTTGTTATTACGACATAAATTTTTATGTAGATTCGGAATAGTTTAAGAAAAATATGTTTCCATTGAAAATTTTGAAGTTAGTGCAATTATAAATATGCAGACGAACGCTCTTTGAACTTTTTAGACATGGAATCTATTAGTAGACGTTATTTCCTAAAAATTGGTACCTTTTGTTTTAAGATAAAATGATTAGCAGCGGAATAATGCTGGGTGGATCCTTTTTTTCCGCACTGTTCATAACACTATTTTTTGAAGATCATTTTTGTGAAGAGCTAAAATTGTACACTGTTTTATTTTCTGGACTTAGCTCGTCCGTTATAATTTTTGACTGATTAAATTATACCTTCCACTTGAAACCATTAAAAATGTCTTTCTCTTCTAGAAGAAACAAATGATTTGGAAAGATTCAAGATTAAGGCAAATGGGTGAAATTCTGAGCGGCATAAAGGTAATTTTTCAAATTTCATTTCCGTATATTAAGTGAAGTTCAGTTTAATATACAAAGTATATAAAGTATTGCAATCATCAAAACATTAGACCTCTCGCTTGTTGTTTTAAATTTAACTAATTAAGAAAAACATTTTCTTGCAATGATGTCTTTCTGGCTCAAACAACTAGAGGAATTAATTTAGTGCGTGACTTTTATATCAAAATTGTCGATTTATTTCAAATTTTGAACGAAATACCTGACCAGAAGTCTATCTGTCCGTTCGTGTTCATGTCGACATGATAAATCAAAAACGCAAAGAACTACAATGATGAAATTTAGAGTATGGTTTTATTATAAGAAAATATCAAAATTTGGACCAAATATGTCAAAGATGTGATCTTCGATTGGTTTGTATATTAGTGCATGTGTGAAGTCAACAAATCAAAAACGCAATGACTTAGATAAATGAAATTCCGTATGTATTCATGTCAAAAAATTAGAGATCTGTCTGGCCGTTCGTGTTCATGTCGACATGATAAATCAAAAACGCAAAGAGTACAATGATGAAATTTAACGTATGGTTTTATTATAAGAAAATTTTAGACTGATATCAAAATTTGAACCAAATATGTCAAAGATGTGATCTTCGATTGGTTTGTATATTAGTGCGTGTGTGAAGGCAAAAAAATCAAAAATGCAATGATTTAGATAAATGAAATTCCGTATGTAGTCATGTCCAAAGATTAGAGATCTATATCGAAGTTTGGTTCCAATGGAGGAAACGGAGGATGGCCAAAATGTATACTTGGTATTCTTCACTATGCTGCGAAGCAGGAAAAGCGCTACATTGTTGACAGAGCGCAGCGAGGTCCTGTTTCATCTGGAGCGTTTGGCATTCTGTCTGTTTCAATATAAATTTATCCACGAACAAAAGTGTTGTTCTATTTACTTCGATTTTGGCATAAATGTTCCTTGAAGTCATTAAAAACGACGCGCGATTTTTTTTTTTATTTCGTTGCAAGGTGGTTGCCGTTTAAAGAATTTCATTGTTTGACGAGTCTGGCACCATTAAAATATTTCTATCAATTTTGTAATGACGAGACATTTAATTGTAATTTTGTGAATCCTGATAAAAGCAGACGCTTAGTTGTAATATTGTGAATCCTGGTGAAAACAGACATTTAATTGTAATATTGTGAATCCTAATGAAAGCAGACATTTAATTGTAATATTGTGAATCCTAATAAAAGCAGACATTTAATTGTAATATTGTGAATTCTGATGAAAGCAGACGGTTAATTGTAATTTTGTGAATCCTTATAAACGCAAATTCTTTTGTAAATAATTCACATAAAAAATGGCTAAACCTTTAAAGACTGCAACGAAAAGCGTATCTTATTTTTTTGCGGGGCAGCGTCGAGATATACTGTTCACGAACTTGTAGGATTAGTGCACGAGAGAGGAGAACCCTTCCATTGAGCAATACAACTTTACATTCTTTTCAATAGCCCTACATTTTATGATTCTAATATGAAATAAATTCACTGTGGACTGATTTCAGGTCTTAAAGTTGTTTGCGTGGGAGAATGCATTCATGAGAAGCATCAGTTCGATCAGAGAGAAGGAGGCCGTCACTCTTAAAAAGCTCGCTTTTGTGAATGGAACCATCACTTTTCTCTGGATATGCGCCCCGTTTCTGGTGAGTTGATGGTTAATCCGTTAACGCAAATGTCACATGTGGGAACAATTTTTGTTCTTCAGGGCATTTGTTAAAATGGTTTTTTATGGTTATTCTCTTGTTGGTTTATACATATTTTTTGCGTTAAGTCTGTTTTTTAAAATTTTGTTTCCGTGCCCACGGGTGGTTTACGCTATCCTAACAAGTAACTTTTTATGTGGGAACGAAGTGACCTCATCAAGGTATGATGTGCCCTGAAATCTTATAATCAGCTAGCATATGCAAAATCTACAGGGTTCCTACTTAAATAAGGGTCACTCTCTCTTGAACTTCATAAGGACTACTGAAGGAACGCTGTGTTATATATATCTTCTCGTTCGTATGGTTTCTATACAGTTATGTTTTATTGTTAGGTTTAGTATAAGACTTTCTTTCTAAATTCTTTCATTTTAGGGTAAATTACCCTGTTTGTTTTTCAACAACAATAGTAACAGGGATGGTTTGTAGAGCAAAATTAATTTAACCTGGCTAAAGCTTGTCCACAGCCAAGCTGCTATATTAATTGTTGAAACCTCCATTTACTTGGATTGCTTATTTCATTACTTTTAATAACAACAGTGTTCTTTCACTTGTTGACATATAATGCTTAAACTTGATTTTTTGTTTATGGTATCTTTAGTAATTTCAATTTATTAGATTTTATTTAAAATTGATGTATTGTTCAAATAATGACTTTTTAGTATAGGATTTAATTCTTGATATGTTTTGTTTACTTTATTTGTGTATGATTATATACTAGTTATATTTGGATTTATATTATATTTATATATATGTTTTATATACTTGTCAAATTAACCCATTGCTTTTCAACTACTGATATCTAATGCAGGTTATCAATTCTTGTTAGAATTTCATTTGATAATTTCTTGTTAAAAACTATTTATTTTACTCAATTTTATTCAATTCTTCCAACTATATACTGCTTTATTGTTTCTTTTTTGTATTTATTATTGTTTCATTTGTTTATTTTTATTTACCTTTTTGAAAAAGAATTGTTCAGTTAACAGTTTGAATTGGTACTAAAGAATTAAGGATATTGGACACATTCTTACTTCTGTAACACTCTGTTATACATATGAGGCGCACGTGGAGTAGCTCAAGTTCAATATTGAATTAAGCAGGACTCTGAAAAAACGCACATGTCCTTATATGAAAGCAAGTGTTTTTGCAATTAAATTTCGTTAAATTTATTTTTTTTTGAACAATGCACCAGCTGAATGTAAAATGACGAAAAAGTATAGAATCGAAGAACAACGAACATACCTTTTCTAGTATGCTAAGCAAAAATTAATGGAATGAACTGTGAAATTTCGTGCCTGTATGAAGGGCATAAAACGTTCGCCGTTGTCCTAGATCTAAGTGTTTAAGAAATTGTTTAGTTTCTTGATTTTGGATTTTATTACAAAAACGTTTTGGCAGTCTCTCCTTTTGTACGAGGGTTATTTTTTTTTCAAGGTCCGATTGGTCGCTAAAGGAAAGCTTCGGGGAAAATCCGCTAGGTCTGTGCGCAAACGTCTTGCGCTGTGTCTGTAGTTGGTCCAGGGAAAAAGGCGATTCGCGGTTGTCATTTCTGAGTACGTAGGGAGCACATAAACATGCTTCGAAAAATAGAGACTCCCGCCAAATGTGAATTGCGTTCAGTCATTCGATTTCTGCATGCTGAAGGAAGCAATGCAGCTGAAATTCAAAGACGAATGAGTAAAGTGTACGGAGAAACGTTCATGAGTGACAGAAAAGTGCGGAAATGGTGCAGGAACTTTGATGCTGGACGCACAGATGTTCATGATGCAGGCGGCCAGCGAAGGAAGCCAGTGTCAACCGATGATCTTGTTCAGCGCGTGGATCAGGCGATTCGCGGAAATCGTCGGTTCACAATTTCTGGGTTGAGTAATTTGTTTCCGGAAATTTCACGGTCAATTCTCTATACCATTGTGAGTGAAAGACTCGAGTACCGCAAACTCTGCGCGAGGTGGGCATTGTCCTTCCTCATGACAATGCGCTGCCGCACACTACAGTTGCAACAACGATCCTCCTGCAGCGTTTTGGATGGGAAGTTTTTGATCACCCACCCTACAGTCCTGACTTGGCTCCCTCAGATTTTCATCTCTTTGCCCACATGAAACGCTGGCTAGGAGGACAAATTTTCGCCACAGACAACGACCTGCAGACCAGCGTACAGAAACAGGCGTGAAAACACAGGCGACTGCTTCCTATGATGAAGGTATTGGAAAATTGGCACCACGCTCCGACAAATGTATGAATCGGAACGGCGATTACGTCGAAAAGTAGCTTAATGCTGTATCACATTGTTCCATATAAATTTTTCTTGATTCTGACTATGATTTTCATTTAGCGACCAATCGGACCTTGAAAAAAAATAGCCCTCGTAAGTTATCATCAATAGTCTTAATCCTTGCTTCCTTTTGATACCAAAGTTCAAAAATTTAACAGTCTAGGATGAGCATTTTATAGTATTATTTCCAAACTTGAAACACCGTTCATGAACTCAATCGATAAATAATTGGTTACAGATTTATTTCATCCCTGAAAAAAATCTGTAACCAATTATGTCAATGGATGAAGTGTTAGCGTATATTTTCCATAACAATTAAATGAAGTAGTCTACTGCTTGGAAATATCGTTAGCATGTGCAGGGTGAATGGAAATTGGAGATATTTCGCAGCACTTTAGACTGCCAAGTGAATTCAGTTTTTTGCATGCTTCGTGTGTTAAATTTAGCTACTCCAGAGCACTGAAGACAAACGAGAGAAGGATGAAAGAAAGAATGAATTACGGAAATTTTTGCAGCAGACTGACATGCAGGAAACAGACAACAGTGTGGCGGCCGTTACAGGGCGTCTTCTTCTATAAGAATTAAAGTGATAGGATGTCTTGTAATGGTGTATTTTAAGCTCTAGCGAGCCCAGCGATAATGGCTAGACAACTAGTAGATCATTTTGAGTTTGAATTCTTCAACTGGAAGCGCCAGTCTTCAGATGCTATCGATGGGGTATATTCTGGTACCCCCGGTTGGGGTTGGGGGCGCCACTTTTTCCCGTGGTTAAGGGGGGGAAAAAGTAACCTCCCCCACCCCAACCGGGGGTACCAGAATAGACCCAGATGTTCCATTTCCATGACTCGGCTTCCTGTGGCCGCTGAAGCGTTTCATTATGCAGTTCCATTTCTCCTGCCGCTACTAAAGTTCATCGTGCAGGTTAACTGAACCCAGCTAGAATGCTCCTAATCTTATTTTATTTAAATTCTCTCATTTGTAGGTAAGATCGCATCGAATTGTATCATCTAACTCTGATCATCTTATTTCTTTTCGAGTTGTTTCATTGTTGGATTTTATTAAAGTTTATTGTTATCCATCATCGTCTAAGGATTTACGGAGTCAGACATACATGCTGATGGTTACAACAGGATTACTGATCAGATATCCATTCCTCAATTTTCAAAAAGGAAATCTGAATATATTTACAGCGCAGTTATTGCACTTCCTATAATTAATGTTTAATAATTCCATTCCTAAATTTTCAAAGAGGAAATCTGAATACATTTCCTACAGTTAATATTTAATAATTCCATTCCTAAATTTTCAAAGAGGAAATCTGAATACATTCCCTGCGCAGTTATTGCACTTCCTACAGTTAATATTTAATAATTCCATTCCTAAATTTTCAAAGAGGAAATCTGAATACATTTCCTGCGCAGTTATTGCACTTCCTATGATTAATGTTTAATAATTCCATTCCTAAATTTTCAAACAGGAAATCTGAATACATTCCCTTCGCGGTCATTGCACTTCCTACAGTTAACGTTTCATAACTTCGCATTTCAGATAGCCATTAGTAGTTTTGTGACCTTCGTCCTGATTGATGAAAAGAATGTTCTGGATCCCAGCATCGCTTTTGTGTCCCTCACCCTCTTCAATACCCTCCGTACCAACATGGCCTCTATACCTCAGCTAGTAGCTCAGATTACTCAGGTAAGGAACCCATGGTCTTATAAGAAAATTATTGATTTGTGGTATCTTCAAAGACATGCATTTGAGGAAACTTTAATGGTTGTGACGAATTTAGTAATGTTGAAACTTTTCATTGAGTGGCAAAATTGCACTTGAAATTTTCTTGGACGAATAAACGACATGCGGCAGTGCATCTCCATGAAATTTCACTGAAATAAACAAAGCAACGGATAAAAACAGTTTTCAGAGACTGATTGGGAACATAACAGGAAATTATTTACGTTTTAAATGTAGCTAGCTTTTGATTTCTCACAAAGAAAAATTCTTGTTAATTTTTTTAAAAAATAGTGACTATATTTAATTGTTTCTGATAATCACTTATGTTAAAATCTTTTGGGGATTTTTCTCCGTAATGCATCAAATGGTGAGAAGTCTATAGTCGTTAAGGAGAGAGAGTGAAATTTGTTATTAGATGGACCATACCGAAG
>BGPR01000578.1:432565-459249 GCA_013235015.1 Araneus ventricosus
CTTTCTTACAGTACAGTACATTAAACATTTTATAATGATAATCGCTTATGTTAAAATCTTTTGGGGATTTTTCTCCGTAATGCATCAAATGGTGAGAAGTCTATAGTCGTTAAGGAGAGAGAGTGAAATTTGTTATTAGATGGACCATACCGAAGCAGTACTGTAAGCCTTTCTTTTATCAAATATCCAAAAGGTAGTATTTGATTCTTTTAATTATATTCTATTTTTTAGTCTTAAATTTATAATTCAGTATTATAAATATTATGAAATCTTGAAACCAATTTTTTCTTAAATGTAGAACCAGATGGCACAGCGCGTATGGAATAAAAATTTAATGAAATTCATCGATAAAAACTGATAAATGAGTTCTAAAAATATTAAAATAGTGTATTTTTAGTGTATTTTAAGTAAGAATATACAGAATTTGAAAACTGTAGTACACTAGGAATGCGAGATAAAAGTGGATTACAAAATTCCATAATAACAAACACGAACAAGCAAAATTAAAAAAAGTGTAAAAAGTGTAAAAGTTCACTATATTTGCTCGTTAGAGTAAGAAAATTATAATTTTTGTCTAAAAGTCATTAGAGACGAAACTTTCAGCCTTTAAGCAGGTCATTCACGACTGCTGCACACTACGCAAATCCATCCGCTATCAATCACCCCGATCCCCACCTTTTCCTCGGTGCACTACGCAAACCCAAGTCTCTTTTACCACCACAAACACACACGATTTCTCCTGTCGCTTTTATGGGCAGTCAATTCGAATGGTGCAATAGATATACTGAACAGGTTTGATATCCAACACTCTGCTTCAGTTCTGACCGGTTTTTGAAAATGACAACCGGTCCAATCCTTAAACTGGACATTCACGATAAAGCTGTTCAACACCGTTTGGACCAACGCACTACCGGTTAGATGCCACCCAATTAAGCCGATCCATTTAGGTGGTTGATTCACGAAGGATCCAAAACCCACTACCGGTCACGCGATAACCCTCCTCCCTCCATCAAAATGGGACCACATCAGCTCTCCGCCCTGATTTTGCCGGACTGATTCCCATCCACAATCCCCCTCCTCTACTGGTGATTTTTGCTTTTCGGAGAGAGCATCCTTCCTCCCCGAAGGATCGTATTTCGCTTTTGTGGCCGAACGGAAAACAAATGATTTTGGATTTCCAACTTTTCTCTAGGTGTATGCCAGTTCTCATCGGATTTTTGCATTGTCGAAGGGTATTGGAACACACTGTTCCAAAAAATGTGAAGTGGCGTAATCCGCTTTACAGTACTGTTCCTTAAACATCGATAGACTATCGATACTATCGAAGCCAAGTCGATAGTATCAAATTTTCGGAACTATCGACTGAAACTATCGATAGTTTACTCTCGGGCAATACTATCGATAGAACGTACGTTACATACGTACGCATGCTTCATATATACGTATGACGTAAATTACATATGTACGTTTCAGACGTACGTTACATACGTAGAACGTTTCATGTATATATACGTTACATATGTACTCGCGTTTCATACATACTTACGTTACATACGTACTCGCGTTTCATATATACTTACGTTACATACGTACGCACGTTTCATATATACGTATGACGTAAGTTACATATGTACGTTACATACGTACTTACGTTTCATGTATATTTACGTTACATACGTACTCGCGTTTCATGTATACTTACGTTACATACGTGCTCATGTCTCATTTATACGTACTATCGATAGTTTCAAAACTATCGATAGTTTCTAAACTATCGGCTGAAAGAGCACCTATTGATAGTATCGCCTGAAATAAAACTATCGATAGTATCGATAGTTTTGAAACTATCGACAGTTTCAGTCGATAGTTGGGAAAACTATCGACTGCACTATCGATAGCTGAACTATCGATGTTTAAGGAACACTACTTTACAGCGACGATACTGAGATTATCCAATTATCCCATCTGATAACCACGCCTTGAATGTGTTGGGAATGCACACTCGACTTTGAGAATGAATGGTCTGCCATTTTTGGGCGATGTGGGAAACTAACTTTCCATATGTAGCATGCATTTGCTTTATAAGAATGTGAAATGCTAGCATAAAACTGAAACAAAGAATTGACTGTAGTATGTAACGGAAACTGCGAAACAAATAGAATATATATATTTATGAATACATTTCCATCCTTTACGTCAATTACGTCACAAATAAGTGATTAGCAAAACCACTTTTTTCCAAACTTTACTTATACTTGAATGTTCCTTGATTCATAAAATATGTTCTAATGAAACGGTTTTGATAACTGATTTTAGAACATCATGAAAAAGCATATAAAATCCGATAAAATATCATTAAATATGATGTTTGCATATGTCATGAAAATATCATGAAATACATAGTTCATGAAAACAATATGAAGAACATACATTACCATTGTTCATGAAAACAATATGAAGAACATACATTACCATTGTTCATGAAAACATCATGGAATACATACTATAAGTATTTTATGCATAAATTGCATATTTCTTAAATAGATTACTTATTTCATTTCTCATTTCATATATTACATATTTCATGAAACACTTCATGAAATATGTAATAATATTATAAAATTAAATACAATTATTAATATAATCTGCTTCGAAATAAATAAACTGAAAAAAATGTGCTTCTAAATACATAAAATAAAACAAAACAATATCGCTGTCCTCTACGTCATTTGCGATGCAAATAAGCGATTACCGAAATAACGCTATCTTTCTTTCAAATTTTACATATCGTTGATTGATACATATCGTTATCGTAAATTATCGTTCATTGATACATAAATATGTTCTAATGAAACTTTTCTGATGAATTGATTTTAATTAAATCTTCATCTTAGAGTCGTGTCTCACTCAAGAGAGTCACAGATTTTCTTCTGAGTGACGAATTAGAAGGCAGGTCTCCAGATAATGATACAACTGATGGTAAGTATAAAAATTTTCGGCCCTATTAAATAAATATAATATTCTTTATTGGATCTTCTTTGGGCATTTGATCCTTTATATGGCGTAAGAAGAATAAAGCGTTTTCAGATTGTTTCCCATGATTGGATCTTCTTGGAGAATTTGAGCCTTTATAAAACATAAGAAGAATAATGCTTCTTCAAATTGATTCCCTTTAATTAGATCTTAGAGAAGTTGAGCCTTTACAAAGTATAAGAAGAACAAAGCTTCTTCAGTTTGATTCTGCACAAATATTATGAAATCATTCAAAACTCTAAAGCAATCTAATGTAAACGTGGTGTAATCCGAACAAGTTATTTTGGCGAAGCATTCATAATAAAGCTTCTATTAATCAGTACAGTTAATATAATTCTTAGATCGCATATTTCATAACAAATCAAAGATAAGAGAAGAATAGAGTTAAGATGAATCTTGCAAATTTTGAACGCCCTGTGTTTTTGAAGTTGATGTTTATCTCTGTATGTTATTGCAAGTTCATTTCTGATGTAATATATTCATTTTAAGTTATGTACCATTTTAAAATCTAGTTTAAATGCGAAAATATATAAAATTAGTAGAATTATAAGTATATCAAAGGCAATAATAAAATAATTAAAATATTTTCAATTACCATGCGTAAAAACCAACATATCGAGAACACTTCTTCCAAGAAAATGATGTAATCAATTATTTAAATTTTCAAAGGGAACAAGACGAATGTATCTAAAAATCCTTAAAGAATTTGATGTATCTTGAACAAAATTGTTAAATTATTTAAATTTGAATCTTCTAAAAGAAATCGACATTTCTAATTTAAATTGTGTGCTTAATTTATAAGTATGCATTCTTATTCAGCATTTATGCAATTCAATAAAGCTATTCGAAGATTCAAGTTTAAAAGACATTGACTTGTGATAAACCACCCGTCATTTAGCTTCTGTCAGAGAGAAACAGAAATTCATCTCGCTACAATGCCGTTATCGTTCTGAATCTTAAAGTTATTCAACTGGAATCTTTATTTTAGCTGCCCTATATATCTGGCTTCCAAAGTAGAAAAGTAAAATTATACTACGTCTCGCACATGCGCTGTAGAAAATTATATGCTACAATTACTGATATTTCTCTAATATTCAAATTATTAACTTGAAAATTTAATGCGTTGCTTCGTTAACATATTGTCACGTATTCTGTAAGTTTCGTATAATATCATTAAAAACTCTGTATGTTATTAGCAAAGAACATGAGGAAAAAATTGCAATTTTTTAAGAAAACCTTTATATTTTTCCAAATATACGAGCTGATTTTACAAAAGTGCATGTAATTAGTACTTGTAGCAAGCAAAAACATTGATGAAAGTTGCAAATCATTATGAGCTTTCTGTGAAACGGGGTGAGTCCAAATTATCTTCTTCTTCGTCACTATCCGATTGGTCCCCTAAATGCCCTCGTGACCAAATCTTCCCTGGAAAATGTGAGTTCTGACGATTCTCCACAACCATTGTATCCATATTACCTCAGAACTTTTCGCATTTTACAAATTGCGCAATATTTTTTACCAGTTGTGCACATAATTGAAACCTAGAATGTCTTGTGCTGTATTTGCAGGATTTCGTGAAGAATCTTGAGTCTTCTTTATAAAAAATAGATATTTATTGACGATTTCCACAGCACAGACATTTTACACAAACACTCATATAACTCATAATACATCAATTCACATCGAATTCCATCTTAACTGCCTTCGTTGCTAGGCAACGTTCGTCCAGACAAAAATATCGTTGCTACTCTACCTTTATAACCTTTAGAAAATAAATGATACCAAACGATTTTTAAAAGAATTTCTTTCACGGCCAAACGATATTTTAAAATTAATTTCTTTTATAGCCAAACGATATTTTAAAATTAATTTCTTTTATAGCCAAGCGATATTTTAAAATTAATTTCTTTTATGACCAAACGATTTTTTTATCTAATTAAACCGTATTTAAAAATTAGTTTCTTCTATGGCCAAGCGATTTTTTCATGTAATTAAACGATATATTAAAATTAATTTCTTTTATGACCAAACGATTTTTTATCTAATTAATTTTTTAAAAATATTTTAATAATTGTACCAATATATATATTTTATTAGTTACAAATATTACAACCTTTTATTGACTGAGAAGTTCGGCACTAAGAGACCACACTGGAATTTTAAAGGCTGTTATTTCTTATTTTCCCTAGGCAATGCCATAGAAATCGATGGTGGAACTTTCTGTTGGACAAAGGAAGAGCCGCCATTTTTGCGTGACATCTCTCTGTCTGTGCGGCAGGGAAGTCTGGTGGCCGTTGTTGGGCCCGTAGGGGCAGGGAAGAGCGCCCTCTTCTCCGCCATTCTAGGAGAAATGCACGCTTCCGAAGGCGCAGTGCAAATAATGAAGGTGAAGTTGCAAATGATTTTTTTAAAAATGGTGTTCACCCATTAACCCTCTGAGTGTGTAAATTTATTTAGTCACTATTTAGATGAAACATTTGCAAACGCGTTCAAATACCGTTGAGCCAAGCGAGCTGTTGTTTATATGCAAAGCCTTATTAGTATATTATGATCCAATGCTATAAAAATACTAAGTAAACACATTAGCTTGTAAAAATCGCAGGATGCAGCAGAAAATAGACTTGATTCCAACCCACGAAAATCGTGGGATACGCAGTCTTAGGGGTAATGCCCTGGACGGAATTTTTCAATAATATTTTGTATACTAATATTAAATGTTGTAAAATGAAATGGAAAATTTCTAAAACCCCTGCCTGAAAATTTTATGTTTTAGTGCCCTCCTTAGTAGGGTTTATTTCCCGAGAAATCGTAAAATTTTCATCCTTTTTGTATTCCAGGGAACAAAAAATTGTAAACTTTTACAGAAAATTACCTCTCAAGAATAAGGTTTTACAAAATTATATTAAATCAGAGTTTGGCTATGAAAAGATGGTTTGTTTAGACACTAACACTCGTTGTCAATGCTTGAGAGACGTTTAGAGATAAAATCAGCAATTTCAAAAGCATTAATTAATATTAAAGTACAAGACATTTTGGCTAATGTAGAATTTTAAACTCTGACTGCAATTGTAGCAAGCCTGAAGCCAGTAAAAATTGGGCTAGAAGAATTATAGAGTTGAAACGCGGCTTTGCTAACTGCCGAAGGAGTATTTGTTTTCATTTTTGGAGATTTGAACCAATAAAACTCAGAATTTGCTAAGAATATGAAATGTTCTTTGGTCCAAAGAAATAGTGAGAGGAGCAATGTTAGTTAAGTTGAATTAATGCAATATCTAAATTTTTGGGAGAATGATGCTGCTGCAGTTACTGTTGATCTTTCACGTCTACCAAATAAATACTCCTTGATTAAAAAAAACTAAAATAATTATGAGAAGGCTTTTTTGCGAGAAAGACGACACATTGTCCAAGTCTTCGCATTTAAAAGAAGAGAGCACGGAAACTTTGGACGGAAACGTTGTACGAAAAATTATAAAAAGCGAACCACTCAAAGACAAAGGTCCTGCGTTGTTCAACTAGCAAAAGTTCTAGCTTGAGCAAGAAAGTGAAGCAAGAATTGCCGTAATTTGACTCAACAGAAAATTTATCATCAAATATTATAAAACTTGGTGAGGCTTTGAAAACAATTCCTAAATTATCCTTTCAAGCTGAGAGGGTATGGTTCCTAATAAAGCTAAGAACTAGGCTAAGTGATAAAAACATAGATTGCTTATATTTTCTCCAAAGGAGTAAAAATTTTGGACTTAATTAATATCCTTACTTTGCGTAATTATTATTGATATCAATTAGAAACAATTAATTTTTAGATTTTCTCCAAAATTTGATGCATTCCCGGGAATGACTGTTATGTTCCTGGGATTTCCCGGAAATTCGCGGGAAGTCATAAACCCTACTTCTAAGCTTAGCTTTTCTATTTAATAAAGTAATGCAAAAAAAATCGGAAACTAAAATTGTGTAAAATTCCAAAAAATCGCACAAACTTCTTACAATTGCGTTTAGCTGAGATACTTGTTAAAAGTAAGTGAATAAATTGATAAATAAAAGAGCAAACTTACACTTTTCTTCTCTACATTACAAAAAAATTACATCTGAATCAGACTTGAAAATAAAAAGGCTACATTTTCAACCGAATGCTTGATACGGGTTGCCATCTATTGAATATAAAGAAACGAATTTTTAGAAACACTTTTTTGTAAAATTTATTTTGAAAAATAGTTTCTGTGAGCTTATGATGCATGAATTTTTATAAGTTTCCTTAAAAAGGGAAGCTAGGGTTAATGCAATATTAAGCACAATTTTTAAATATTTGTCACATTTGAATTCATTAAAAATACAGTGAGGACCAAATAACCTTTGTAAATTCGGTAAATAATCTTTGGAAACAATGCGTTACAGCTTCTTAACCTATCTTTCTTAGAGAGAACAATTTTTCCCTCATTAAAATATAGAACGCTACATATTTCATCCTTTCGCAGCTAACGGGACACATACTGAAAGAACTTTAAAATGTGCATTCGCGATAGAAATACTCATTTAGATGGTGCAAGTATTCACCATCATTCTTGCCAAGTTTTGAGAAAGAGTTTTCATTTACAGAATATGATATCTTTGTTGTTTCTTGCTGGATTGCGGTACTTTCACAGCGTTGCATGTTTTTTGATAGCTAAAGACAGCGTATACTTTATTTTCGAGATATGTCGTGTAATTTCAATAAAATTTTGATTGGTTTATAAATGTAATTTGCAAAAATTTTACTTTTTCTTCACAAAATTACTCAATGAAGACTAGTGGGACGCATATGCCCCAGCGAAACCAACGGATGAAACGTCCCGGCACTAAACCAGGGGATATGTATTTCCTAAAAATAATACAGCTTGTTTTAGCCTTCTATTCAACTCACTCTACTCATAGATACTCACAATTTTGGTAACATAATTCATGCTACCAAAATTGTTGTGGCTTTAGAAAAAAAATCTTTCAGCGAAAGGGTTAAAAAATATAAGGAAGATGTTACAGTTCCTTATTTCCTTAATTCAACAATTATCTACTGTATATCATATTCTATTTAATTGGAATTTCACTGACATTTTGCCTTCTGAAATTCACGTTGCTCCATGTCTCTTCTGTATAACTTCGCCCGAAATATCAACTCTCGAAATTAAATTTTCTTCAGTCCGTAACTACATATTTTTAACTGATTAAGGTATCAAGTTATGAATTTAAATTACTTTAAATACTAGAGCTAATCAGACCACTTATTTTGAATACCACTTTCTTAAATTTTCGTGGTAAAAGATTAATTTTCTTTAATTTATCATATTAATCATAAATTTCCGAAATCAATTTTACTTCTACTACAAACGAATGCATTTTGAAATTTATATAGCTTTTACTAGAATTTGTTTAATGAAAAAGGATTGATCTTCATTTATCATAATCTCTATCATATAGGTACTATCTCTATTGCTTTTTTACTTTTTTGTACTAAGTACACATAGAGAAAGTAATGCAATCGCAAAAATATTCAACCTCAAGATTCGAAGTATCTCCACTTCCAAAACTTTTCAGATCCACCCCCACCCCACAAGAAAAGAATATTCTTGGAGTGATGTTCGTATGTGAACACCATAACTCAAAAACCAAACGAATTTGGTGGCTGAGATTGGCATGTGGTTTAATATCCTGTAAATCATTTTGTGCAAAATCCGTTTGTGAGGAAACACGTTTTTCCTATATTCTATTTTCTTCACTATAAAATTAAAATAAACAAAGCAACGTCTTTTTTACAAAGATTATATTGATATGGGCGTAACCATCCACGTCTAATGAAAATATGGCATACAGTAGGACCCCGGTAATCCGGACGAATTCAGGCACATGGACGTCCGGATTAGCAGGATTTCCGGATTAGCGAGGTATTTAGAAAAATGACATAAAACACTTTTTTCAATAATTGCATGTATAGGTACTATGGTATATTTGTATGAACGAAGATTGTATGGATAAATTGAATGAACATTATATGTACATACATAATTACTACATATGTAAGTGAATGAACATAATCAGTTCCAAAAAAGTCAGTGATTTGTTTTGCGCGGCCGTTCCAATTGTTAATTCAAATGCACGATCTCTTAAACATCTGAGGAGCATAATTTCGTGTGCTTCAAAATTTTGCTCTTCAGCCCATTGTAATGAAGTGTTGAGTGCCGCCACAGCCTCAGAATGAGAAATTTTGACGAGATTTACAAGAGTGACGTCGTCATCATCATCATCTTCTGCTGTTACTGTCCTGATAATTTCGTCGTCTGTTAAAATTTCATTTTGAGCTAAACTGTCGTCAGCCTCGGCAATCCACTGGAGGGCTTTAGTATTAGACATCGGGTTCGTGTTTTGTAATTGGTTAATGAGTGACGCAAGCTGAATTTTTTCAGTTTGAACATTTTCTTCAACTTCAGAATCAATAAAATTGAGAAGCAAATTTTTCCACGACTTGTTGATCAGCAATGTAGACACAGATGCCCAACAGTTAGCAAGACTGAACACGACATCTTTAAATTTACATTTTTCAGTGTTTTTTCCAAGTTTTCATTGTGCACAGGATCATTGACGATGTTCGTAAGAAGCAACTTGCGATATCCCAGCTTGATGTTTTGAATAACATTCTGATCCATGGGTTGGATCAGCGCAGAATGCGTGTTTGCATCATTCTCCATGGACCGTCCGGATTACCGAGGGTTCCGGATTAGCGTGTGTCCGGATTACCGGGGTTCTACTGTATATTTATTTATCTATGGGTTACAAATCCTGTTCAGACAGTGGAGGCTTATCAATTAAGGCTTTTGAATACCAGCATTACCAGATATTATTTTTAGAACTTGTATTTTTGTTTATAAATTTATTTGTTCAGCATTCAGAGTACAATGATCCACGAAAATGAAATAAATAAATAAAAATGAAACAAAGAAATAAACAAAGAAAACTAAAGAATAGGGAAGATGAATCGACAAGTAAGAGAGGCATACTGTATTTAAAGAATGAGATTGTGCTATACACCGAATAGCACTGGACTGCATCAGAATTCACTCACTGCGCTAAGTGGCATATAGGAAGGCAAAAAGTGATGTATTCTAGAGACATACTGTATAACGAATGAGAATGTGCTATACACATAATAGCACTGGACTGCATTAAAATTCACTCATTGCGCTAAGTGAGATATAGGAAGACAAAAAGAGAGTGACGTATTCTTCCCTTCACCTTAGCGGGAATTTGGAGCTGGGATTTTCGCAGCTCAGGTTTGGTGTTCTGCCATCTGATGATTTTTTCCCCTCTCCTTTCCAACTAATTCTCGCCTTCGACTCTTGATTTGGTTTTCTCTAATATTCTCGTTAGCTATTTTTTTGTTCGGTTTCATGTTGTTTCTACGGAAAAGCATCTGGTTTAATGCGAATACCTTTTATTTTAATAGAAGTCACTCATTGATATAAGATAAATCAAGAATATTTTAAAATACAATTCAGATACGTACAATTTAATATTTTGTTGAATTTAAGGTAAGGTGCTTTCTAAAAATTGTTCTTCGTTTATATGTTTTTAAGGGTTTTTTTTTTTGCATCTCTCTCGTTTTTGAGCTGACGAGCCGTCACTGTGTTCAGAAAAATAAGTTATATAAATTTCTAGTTATTCCGATTATTCACATATACGTCACGATTCCGCCAAGTAAAAATTATTTATGTGCATGTTGTTCTAGCTATAATTTTAAAGAAGTTATATAAATTCCTAGTTATTCCGTTTATTCACATATACGTCACGATTCCGCCAAGTAAAAGTTATTTATGTGCATGTTGTTCTAGCTATAATTTTAAAGAAGTTATATAAATTTCTAGTTATTCCGTTTATTCACATATACATCACGATTCCGCCCAGTAGAAGCTATTTATGTGTATGTTGTTCTGGCTATAATTTTCAAAAAATATTGTGGAAAACAGAGTAAAAATAGCTCAGTTATTAAACTTCCATCACTCAATGCGATGGATTTGTGTAAATCTTAAGATGGCTTAAAAATACTTTTATTTTCGCACGAGAGCGAAGATACCTATAAAAATCCTCAAAATTATATTAATTAATTAGAGCATCAATCTTAAAATTAGTGACATTCCATCAATGTCAAAAGTACTTTTATAAAATTTTAAGTGCAGCCAATTCGAAACATTTTAATTCCACGGGTTGCAAATAAACTTCTTATCTGGAAAATATGATGCAGGTTTTCATTTATTTTTCTTATTAAAAAATGTTACAGTATAGTAACAGTGTTTAACTTAGCATAGTGAATGCCAATGGTCTTTTATATTTAGGGTGGCCGGCTGGCGTATGTTTCCCAACAAGCTTGGATTCAAAATGCTACCCTTCGCCAAAACATTCTCTTTGTGAAACCGATGGATAGAGAGCAATATGATTTGACTCTCAGCAGATGTTGCCTGAAACCAGATCTCAAGATGCTGCCAGGAGGAGATCTTACTGAAATAGGGGAAAAGGTAAATACGGAAAGATACTTGCCAAGTGATAGAATGCCGTCTATGCTACTTACTGTCCTACCGCCACGAGAAAAACCTTGAACAGGTTTGCCTCCAGTAGAGGAGTCGAAGAAAGGAGGGAAACGGGTCTAAAATCAATCGCAACATTTGGCAAACTAAACGCACTTCGTTAGGCGAGGAATTCGTTTTCGACCGGATTACAAAGTGAAATTAAATTTCCGCCGGTTCTATCTGCGCCAAATGAAATAAAGCCTTTTCCTTCACCCCCAAAAGGCAGTGGAATATCCCGTTTCCATAACGACCTCCACTGGCGTGTCTGGTGTCTGAGGTTTTTCTCGTGACGGTAGGACATTGTCTTGTATCGTTCACTACTTTCTACCTCTCTGATCAATATATATATTGATGTGGGATTCCGTTCAAGGAACAAAACGACCACATAAGGGTTGCCTTTAAGAGGTTAGTGGCTTGGGATTTATGTCTAGGAGGATTTTAAGGATTCAAACCGATAATAACCTAAAACAAAATGCTATTTAAAATAAAAGAGGAGACTTTGCGATTAAACACAACAAATATTTATTACAACACTAGGGAGAATTTACAGGGGAAAAAAGGTATATGTACATAGAAAAGTTAAGATGATTTACATGGAGACATGATTATAACGCTGAGCTAGATTAATTAGGAATAGTTAGTATGGATTACGATTAATGTTTAAAAGTTATGTTAAAGATTTAGAACTGAGGAGAGCCGAGGATTTAATGTTAAGGAGTACCATTATAAAGTTAATAGAGGCATGCTACTTACGACTGGAAGATCGGACGGCTTAAACGGCAAAAGTAATTAACAGAGAAACGAGAGAAGTTTAAGCATTTCCGTTGCCTGCGGTGCTGCTCTGCTCTCTCTGAGCTTGCACTCCGGTTTTGATCAGAAAAAAGATGGCGCTGCTTGCGGCAGAACAGTAGCTCCGCCTATTTCCAGAAAGCCTAAGTAATCTAGCTCGTACATTTTGCAATGATTAAACAGTACTTTACGGGTAATTTCCTACATTGATGAGGAAAATTTAAAAGGAAATTATTTAAATGTCTATGTGTGTTGGCGCGTACTAGCAGAATTTGCCTGAAAATATGTTTAACAAATCGTATCAAAATGTTCCCACCTTTAAATGGGAATTGATTATTTATTTATTTTCGTGCTATAACCGAAACAACTTTTTTTAGCAAGGAAAACAAGAATATGAAGAACGGAAAATATAAATAAATAAATGAATGAACGAAACATGCAATTTTAAAATTACGAAGACATAAGCAATTTCATCATAACTTATTGTAAAAAAAATATTCAGATTATTAGGGGTTGAGAAGCTGGAGATAGTACGGATCAGAATCGGGCAACTCGTATTCTATAGGAATCGTGCAACTTCTGAATGGCAGATAAATAAACTAATAAAAACAAAAGAATATAACATTTAATATAAAAACATAAATCAATAAAAAAAAACAAAATTAAAATACGATACAAACAAAGCATCTGGAACGCGCTAAAATGCTGTAAGCAACCGAAATAACAATAAAAATATAATAAAGCGTAATTCTGAATGGCAGCTAATCAAAAAAGTTAAATCAGAATGTTAAGTGTCTTCTTCGGGATGAAACTTAAACAAATAAAAAATCGATTTTCAAAAGTAATTTTATATTAATTAATTAGTAATTTTCAAACTTTTCTGCCATTGTTAAATTAGGTTTGAATAGCTTTGTAATTCCACCTGATATTTTAAATTATTTCGAACTGAAGATTCGTATTATACTTTTTTAGAGAAATTAATGAAGGAAATGTGATGAAACATAACGAAAAAACTTGCTCAGTTATTAAATATGAATTCTATTATATCCTTCGAATAATCAATGCTTATTTTTAATAATTAGTTACGAAATTTAAAGTTTAGAAAATTTACAAAATCTCTTCTTACAGGCTAATTTTTACTCCATTATAATACAAAATACAATGAAAGTAATCTATCCAACATAAGTAAGGATAAACAAAATAAGAAATAAATCTCTATGATTTTTGAAACTGTTGGAAAACGTGATAGTTGGCGGGTCTTAAACTCTCGGCTGTATCTGGTTAGTTTGTCTTATCACCCGATTGGTTTACGATAACCTGCATATCTTCTGTGGTGATTTCTACTTCATGGCTATCTAAATATATAAGATGATCAACTTTAGCTCGAACATTAGCTCCAACAAAGGAGAACACAAATAAATTGAAGATAAAAAATATCATAAATAATAGAAACATTTAATTCATTGCAACAATAATACAGAATACAGTATAATCTGATGTGCATGAAAAAACATTTGTAGCATAATTTATTGTGCACTTTTCGAGGAAGGACAGAACTTACAAAAAGAGGCCTGTCCTCCCTAAAGTAGGAAGGTTGGTCCCTAGGGTGGATCGAAAAGTATAGGAAAAAAAAATTTTTTAAATTATTTTTGGCATGGGCGGGAAAGTTGTGTCTTAAGTATATTAGTTTATATAATTTTTTTATTGAAATTCATTTATATCTTGGCCCCAAGCGCCTGAAAAATAATTAAAAATTGAATTTTTTATGAAAATTTACAATTTTTTTGTTTTGTTTTGAAATTATTTTTGGCATGGGGTGGGGAAGTTGTGTCTTAAGTATATTAATTTGCATATATTTTTTTATTGAAATCCATTCATATCTTCCAGTGCCCCAAGTGCCTCAAAAATAGTTTAAAATGACATTTTTTTTGGAAATTTATAAAAAAAAAATATTTGCAAAATTTCCTTTAGCGCCGGGTAAGAAAGTTTTGTTTTGGGTATATTAGTTTACGCTTTTTATTAATATTAAAATTCATTCAGATCTTCTGGTGGACTGAAAGCCCCCAAAAAGTTAAAAATTGACATTTTTACAAATATCTATTAAAAATTGACATTTTTGCCAATATCTATTAAAAATTGTGAATTAATGAAAAATATTTGAAAAATTGGCAGATTATTCAAGTATTAAAGTATAAACTTATAAATAATTATAATTTTATAATATTACATGAAATATAAATTTAATAGTCAAAGTAATAAATCACAAAACTTATAAAAAGTGAACTTACATCATAGATATTTTAATTCTATTAGTTTGAAGATTTACATAATTCTAAAGGATGTAATCCTTTTTGGTATTATAATGCTTGATAAGACTTCTTGATTGTATCCTATTCAATATGAAGCCGTATCTCTTCTCTTCTCCATATACACTTTCCGACGCTTCAAACATTATGAGAAAACATCTTTCTACAGCTTGGGTATGGCATGGATATTTTGACCATCCCTCCGTCTAACTTTTACCATGGTCTCAATTTCTTTAAATGGCACATTCATCAAAAGAGGTGGTTCAAAAGGTCCAACTCGTTGCCAGTTAATAAGTGCAAAAAAAGTCCTTTGCTTTAAAGTATATTTTTGGTACTTGAAAAATTCTTATTCTGATGATCCTCTGTTTTTATTTCTAGCACAAATTAGTTTTCGTAGTGCTAAAGACCTTATATTCTCTCTGTTATCTGTGAGCACTAACAATAGCAAATTTTCAGGATGACAAAAGAAGCTATTTCGTTGAATAAAAGTGTGCATTATATTTCTTAAATTGGGTTCCAAATATCTAAATAATGAAATGAGTCTCCACATATGCAGCGCTCCTTCTTTTATGGAGGGATTTGTCTTGACATGGAACCATACAGGTTGCATATAACTTCATAATATATGTTGCAAGAATAATAAGATTCTCAGATGGTTCTTCTCTGACCACATACAACCTTAAAATTCTACCTGCAATTGTTAGCCACCTTGAGTGAGCAACTGGACCAGGCTTTCTTAATGCCAGATCAGAATAACATTCACCAAGTGATATCGCTAGGCAAATATCATATAGATATTGCTGATAATTGCCGAGAACTATTCTATCTATATTATGTGGCATATTCTCCATACTTATTGAAGAAAAAGGAGTTACAGGTAGCTCTTCGCAGGTCGACAAAATTCTTTAGGACCAGTTGTTGCACCATTCAAAGAATTTAGTAGATGACGGAGAGGTAACTCATTTGTTTGAAGGAAACGAATTAACCATTGTAATGATCTATTGAGGCCAGTTCCATCAGGCGAATAATACCTCCCTTGTGCCCATTATTAACATTTGTTCCAACGCATCCAATTACTGTTAGCCCATTTAATTGGATATTATTTGATACAAAGAAATTGAGTATTGCTTTCATAATGGCTTTAGCTTCTCCTGTTGCAGCAGTAATATGTCCGATATACACAGAGTTAGGTTCCTAATACAAGACTATAATGCTCCCCCTTCGTGGTCTTTGGGTAGTACTTTGTGTCCTTCTTAATTAGCACTTGTGTGTTGTCTTTTCACCCATCGAAATATAATCCGGTTAAAAGAGATGAAGACTCAGTTAACTTAGCAGACTCTGCAACTGCATCTTAAAACTTTTTACGCTGCCTACGATTTTTTTTGCAATCTACCACATGCGAAGCCTCTCCTTCGTGTGCAATTCCAATGTCTTGTAAAACAGCACTGGCAAATAAAGTAGCTGTTCTATCTGAAATTCCGTATAAATCACGTTCCATTTCTAAGGTAGGGAAATCTAAACGATTTATATGATTGATATTTCAAGGTAATTATCATATATCCGTATCTGTATACATGTACGAAGACATAGTGTTGAGCTCAAATAGCTCCAATTGTTTGAGCATGAGCAGCATCAGTTTTGACCATTTTACGTTCTATTCTTTTGTCTTCCATCTGTTTTCTTTTTTCCTTTTCTCTTTGTTTAGTAGCAATTACGTCCACTTCTCCAATAACTAATTTCCTTTCTAATATTTGATCGTTTATAAACAATCGCTCAGCAAGTGGAATTTTCATGTCTTTTTGGCATTTACATGTATCGAAATTTGTACATTTACAAAATGTGATATCGAACAAACACGATATTTTTTCATTACGATAACTTTCCAATTTTTGTTGGTATTTTTATCATTCCTTCGCCCTCTCCTCTACGTTTCTCCCTGTAAAATCGTTTCTTTAACACATTTTTAATTTTTAATTCGAAATTTCCATTAAAATCGTTTTTTTGCAAATATTTAAGCGTCTTGGGGCACCGGAAGATATAAAGCAAAGTTGAAAAAATCTTGCATGTATGCTAGTAAACTTAAAATACAACTTTTGCACCCTATGCGGATTATTTTACCCACGCTTTGAATTTTCGATCCACCCTATTGGTCACCTTAAAATATAGAAAGGCAAAAAAAAAATATGATGATGATGTCTTACAATTAATTATTTATAAACTTGTTCTCTATATGTATTACTTGAAGAATGTATTCGAAAACAGTCTTAAGAAAAAGAAATCTTTATCCTACCTTTTATATGAAAAGTAGTTCCAATTCATTTACCAAAAATATTATATAGTTGTTAACACTAAACGTACCTTGACCGGTTGTAAACTTTTGATTAGAAATTTGTTTCCACAGGGTGAATTTTAATTAACCTACAACTTTTAACTGAAATAACTCTTGAGTTGTTGCAGATAGCACTGAAAACATTTTTTATTGAAAAGAACGTTGAAAAGGATTTTAATGCAGAATGTTTTCAATGTGAGAACCGTCAGAGGTTATAAAATAGCGCAACCTAGTCACAAAGTTGTCAGTTACAAGTTCAAGAGTTTTTCTTTTAATGCTTGTAAATGAGTCAGTATGAGCCTTCTGAGGCTATTAAGGTCTGTCGGCATCTTCTTGTACACCTAATCTTTCATATGACCCCAAAGAAAGAAATCACATGGATTCAGATCTGGTGATTAACGTGGTCAATGCAATGCACCAGGATAACTGTTTGGGTATTGGTCACTTCTTCTGTTATAACAGTTACCTTTACGCCAGCTTTTCCCTTCAGATCATCTGTCACGTAGCCAAACCTTTCAAATTTTCTTATCAGATCTCTTATCATTGCTCTAGAGGCTTAGATCGGTTTCTGAATATTACAGACCACTTCCGTTGCAATAGTGTGGCATTTTCACCACATAAATCCAAATTTTAACAATAAATATACGATCTTCGGTTGAATCTGACACTTTGGGAGACATTTTCAAAAAGGCGTGGAACTGATATGAAACAAATTCCTTTTACGCCCTCGGCCACTGCATGCATTCGTGGCGTCATCTCGTGAAACTCAGAGAAATTATTTAAAAGTTAAAAGTTGTAGGTTAATTAAGAGTCACCCTGTATATGTTAATTCTGATATACACGTGTAGCCTATCTTTATTTACCACGACAGGTCATTTGACAGGGAACAAAATTTATTATTTTATAAGGTTATGGGATTGTGCACGCGGGTTTCACATATCTGATGCATATTTCTGCATAGACTGTTGCGTGATAAGCTCAATATAAATTTAAAAAAAACATTTTTTTGTTTGCGGTACTGATCTGTCTTGTCTTCGTCAACATCGGCCAAAACACACGCAACGATTTTTGTTTGTCTGTGTTGACTGTAACTATAGAAATCCCCAAAAAATTTGTTGGATACTTCCATACGAAAGTCAATATTTTCAACTTTTAATCCGAAAAAATAACGTTTTCATTTAAAAACCGGTCATTTGAACGGTTACGTTACGAATACGCCAGTAGCACAAACATATTGTACAATATTGTACGATATTGAATAATATTCGCAATATTGTATAATATTGTACAATATTGTACGATATTGAATAATATTCGCAATATTGTATAATATTGTACAATATTGTACGATATTGAATAATATTCGCAATATTGTATAATATTATACAATATTGTATAATACTATACAATATCGTACAATATTATACAATATTGCGAATATATTGTACAATATCATATAATATTATATAACATCGAACAATATTGTACAATATCGGGCAGCATGTTGTGCTACTTGGGATAAATATTAAATGTCGGTATGTTGGTGTTAAGAAAAAAATTTTTTTTCCAAACTTTTATATAAGGCGAACGCCAATTCATTTACCAAAAATATTATTTAATTGCTAACTTATATTTTACCTGTTTGAAAATTTCGTAGGGCGTTAACTTAAGCGGTGGGCAGAAGCAGCGAGTGAGTATAGCCCGGGCTGTATACCAGGATGCTGATATCTACTTACTGGACGATCCCCTCAGCGCGGTGGACTCGCACGTCGGAGCTCACATCTTCAAGCACGTTATTGGACCCAATGGAGCACTGCAGAATAAGGTAAGGTAAATTCCCTCAATCATTTCATTGGGTATTTGGGTAAAAACATACAGGGTGAATTAAAAATATTTGGCGAAATTGTAAAAGCGAAGTAGAGGGGAACGATTTTGTAATCGAATGTGCGCAATTAAAGTCGAGCAGTCGCATGTGATTCAGATGAGAGAAATAATATCACGAAATGTAATTTCTGAGATTAAGTCAAATTGTTGTGCATCTAATTAGTAATTCAAATGTAAAGAGTTTAGATGTCCATACGAATACCCCTCGTGTGCTATGATGATGCCAATCCAGCAAATAAATTCAGAGCATAATTACGATTTTGTACTGTATAATTTAACTTTATAAACCTTAAATTGTCTTCTAAAGGATTAGGAACAA
Source organism: Araneus ventricosus (assembly GCA_013235015.1). Lineage (NCBI taxonomy): Eukaryota > Metazoa > Arthropoda > Arachnida > Araneae > Araneidae > Araneus > Araneus ventricosus. The sequence goes on from BGPR01000578.1 coordinate 451,811, forward strand.
ACATCTTTCTTTAATTAAAAAAAGTTACTGCTTTGTAATAGTATTTAGTTGTCAGTGAAACTGGCCAGACAGCGAGTCGAGCCTCCATTCAATTGCTTTAATTGACACCAAGAGCCCTATTGCTCAACAAACACAGGAAATCTTACTGAAATCTACAAACATTAAACTTGGATGGGTTAGGGATCACGTCGGATACAGCGGTAATGAAGCGGCGGACGTACTAGCCAAGAAGACAACACAGGAGGGAATCCCCACATACATCCCAGCGCCAAGAAACCATATCAAGTGTCTGCTACAAAAAGAGTCCATCATCCGCTAGCCAAAACAATGGAGAAACAGGCAAGAGTGTTCACAACATTTTGCCTAAAGTCAAGATAACTCCTACTCCATTACAAAGGCCAGAAATAATGTTCATCGCGGGCCACGGCCCATTTCCGTCATTTCTTGAACGATGATTCAACATCAGGAATTCCTGTGGCTGCAGAAACCAGGGAAACCCCTTAAACTATGCTACAAGATGCCTGTTTGCAATATCATACCACCTAACAAAACCGTCCGCTGACCAAGAACCACTTTGGTGGAAAAGAGTTATGAACAACAACAATTCTAGGGCAAAATTCAGAAAACTCATCCACTTCATCGCGGAAAACGAAACACTCTTTTTTCCAAAAGATGGTGACAACAACTAGCCACAGACTCAATTAACCCTAGGTACTCATCTTCTCTCTTACATAAGGACCACCCTCTCCAATTCAACAACACAAAGACTTGAAAGAACTAACAGTTAAATTAATAAATATCATATTCTCTTCTAAATGTCCTCTTTTTTGTATCCTTATACATAAAATGTATTTTTTTTTGCTCTGGGTTTTTTAATAAAGTTTCACGCATACCCAACCAACCGACAGGGAGCCGTCCTGGCTCCGAGTTCGGGGGTATGCTGTGGTGTTAAGTGTTAAATGAAATGAATTGGTAATCTAACTAGGTGATTTCTGAAAAAGTCACTTTGTAAGATGATAAATGAGAAGATTGCACTTCTTCAAAATAACGTTGAAACTATACCTTATTTCATATGAAGTCCTTTCGTGTCAAAATTAATGAAGTTTAAACATTGTGAATTTGGTTTCTCCAGTTATAAGGGACCAAAAAAGGATGTATTTTAGACGAAAATTTTTATTCTTTTTAAACTTTGCAATGACATCCAATGTCATTATTTCAGACGATACTGAAAATAAATGAGTAATTATTTAGAAAGACTGGATTAACATTTTACTCTTTGGATTGTAAATTCCGTAGACGTTTTTCAATCACCCTCTTATTGACATTCTTAAGCTGATCACTAATAATAAAAGAAAATACGTATACTGGCTTTCAGTTACAGATGCTTCTAGACTTACATCTACTTTACTGAACTCAAAAGTATTATTAACGGTTTCAAATATCCGCCTTCGGTTGAAATTTTTTCAACTTTGACTTAGTACTTTCTTCAATCTTCGGTCAGGCGCAATACAAACGCTGACACGTTCGAGCGCAACTCATTTGTGAGTTTAAAAAGTTAAGATTTTGCTTAGGAATAAGGAAAAGAATATCAAACTAAACTATTTGGTCATACAAAGCTATATTTGCGTTTTCAAATAATTTTTTTGTATTTCTTTGCAATTTCAACTAACAAAATGTCAAGGAATTCAGGAGGGAGTTGCGTTTGTTTTCCCGTAAAGTCCATGAGCAATTACAATTGTTGGCGATGAGAGCCTGAAATGATTCGACATTTTTGAAACAATATATTAGAAATTACGAGCAATAGCATTGAATTAAGGGCTAGGACACAGGTATACAAACTTTTGCGCGTATATACAAAGAAATATTGAGAAAAATTTAGGCAATCAAAAATACAAAAGTAAACGGGGCAATTCATCTACCAGATTAATGCGCCCCTCATGTACATCAAAAGAGCACAGTAGAATAAACCACGATACTCGAGTGTACATGGTAGGGAGGCAGGAAGCTACTAGAAATCTCATCCCTTTCTCGATAAAACCCGAACTTAAGCACAAAAAAATATGGGTGCTTCATCTCACAGATCAGATGAGCCCGAAGGATGGTTAATTAATTTTGTATGTTTTTTTATGAACAATTTTCAAAAGAGTGGGTTGTAAATTGTGTCATGTGAAAGATGAAATAACAGATAAAATTGTGCCTAAATGGTTATTTAACTATCTTATGACAAAATAAATAACTGAAAAATAGAAATAATAAAACTTTGAAATTTTTTATATATGTCGAGTTTATTCAAGGACATTCATGAAAATTTCTATTGTTTTATTTATCTTTCAGACGAGAATTCTCGCAACTCATGATATTTCAGTCTTGTCAGATGTGGATAAAATCTACGTGTTGTCAGAGGGCAAAATCTTAGAATCAGGCAGCTACCGGGAATTGTTGAATCAGAAAGGAGAATTTGCGAGGTTCATCGAAGAAAATCTGAAGAAGCAGAATGAAGATGATGAAGATAGGTGAATTTTCTAACTTTTTCCAGTTTCTATTCACTTTATCTAAGTTCTATTAATTTCCCATTCTAAAGCAACTATTTCTATTTTTCTTCTATTAATTTCGGATGGACCGAGTCATTTTTAACTATGATCACATGATGAGAATGATACCTGGTTCAATTCACTTGATATGTGACGTAAAGGAATTTGCCATACAATATGTAAATTAAACTAATTTTTCTTAAAATACGTGTGTTCCAGTTTAAGGCATTTTGAACTTTTTCCTCTCGCGATCCCTTTCCGAAATTTTTTTTCCGTCAACCAGTTTTCATCCTAAAAATTTGCAATTGGCCAAAACATAAAAAAATTAAATTGAGAAATAAAGCATAGAATAATTATAAACTAAACCAACGGAGGGTTGCTTACTCCCGTTTAATTTCTCTTCTACTTTCTCTGCAATGCATTTTGGAATTATCTAGTTGCCATACAATATATAAATTAAACTAATTTTTCTGAAAACGTGTGTTACAGTTTAAGGCATTTTGAACTTTTTCCTCTTGTGATCTTTTCCAAATTTTTTTTTCCTTCAACCAGTTTTCATCCTAAAAATTTGCAATTGGCCAAAACATAAAAATGAAATTGAGAAATGAAGCATAGAATAATCATAAACAAAACCAGCAGGAGGGTTGCTTACTCCCGTTTAATTTCTTATCTACTTTTTCAGCAATGCATTTTGGAATTATATAGTTCAGAGCTTCCCATCCTATGGTAAGCGTTTCACTGGTGTACGCGAACTCAAAGTCGGTAATGGCGGACACAAGAAAACATAAGAGATAAAAAAAAAGTTACAGAATTTTCTCAGCTTCATGAGAGAAGCTCAATGCTTACAATGGAATTTTCTTTCTATTAAATAGTTGATTATTACGAAGTGTAATTTTTAGCATCGTTATAATTTAAGGTGAAATTAGTATAATATTGGTTTCATTTGTTTTGGCGTTGAACTAATACTATTGTAAAAATGGAATAAAATGTAAAATCAAAAATAAGTCCTGCGAATGTTATTAATTAGAGTCATTTGATTCTTAAGCTTACCTAAGCCCTTAATATTATTGATAAAAATTTTCTTTGCATAGGCAGATATTTAGAGGGGGGTACGACAGTAGGAGTACGCGAAAATAAAAGGACTAATCAAGGGGTACGCGAGGGGGAAAAGGCTGGGAATGATCTAGTTCGTGGCGCTTATTTGGTTACCATGTTTACATCCAAACAGGATGGATTTGCTCCAAAATTTGATACAGACATATAGTTTTGGTGTGAAGATGACGTACTAAAAATTCATTTCTCTCATTTGTTGCGCTTTAGCGTTTTCACGTCCGCATACACACCAATGGACAGACTGACAGACAGACGACACTGGGAAGGATTTAGTTCAATGTTCGATAAGATCTGCAATTCTAATGATAAAAAAAGAGTACCAGAATGCATATCTGATTCAAAAGAAAAAGAAATCATTTTTGAAATTTTGTCTGTCTGTGAACACAGTATCTCAAAAACGCAACAGGATCGACTGATTACCTTTGGTATGGGGTCTTGATACTTAAATTGGAGATTTTGAAACAAATCCATCTACGCGAAGTCTGTCCGTCCAACCTGTCATCTTGTATATTCAAAAAAGAAACTAGCTAGAATTATAAAATTCAGCATACGATTTTATTGTTAGGACTATAGACCTGTATGATATTTTGAACTAAATCTATCAAAGGTCTGATTGACAGTCGATTTGTCAGCAATAAATCAAAATGGAAAAAAGCTAGATAGTCGGATTTTAGTATAATACTCTGATCAAGAAGTATAGGGAATGCTGCATAAAACAAAAGGTATATGGATTTGTCAATATTTATTATAATAATTCATATATTTTCGTTTTTGTTGAATGTTTTGCCGAAAATCCATCATTAATAATGACACTGTCGTTAAGGTATCTCAGAACGTGCAGGAACGAATTTTTGAAAAAGCCCTTTCATCTGCAATTTCAGTTAATTTTCTGACTCAATATGATTCAAAACAATGATTAATATCAGTCAGGAAATTTTATGTCACTTGAGATTCAGTAAAATAATTTAGGTAAAAAATGGTAAAAATTAGAGCAAAAAGCAAAACACTCTAGCAGACATTCTAATCCATGTCTTCAAATTATTTCTCTACACAGCACACTTACAGCTATGGTGAAGGCAATGAACTAGGATCTAAGAAATACTTGCATTTACAGGAAAGTTATTCGAGTATTCGCTTATTCAAGTCGAGCATTCTCTTATTCAAAATTTCACAAAATTCATAGGTATAATCAACATTAAGCAGCTCTAAATCAAACACTATTGATCTCAGAACTATATCTCTAGTTCATTGTCTTTACTGCACTTAAGACAACATGTATCTAAAATTTCAAGGAAATATATTGCCTGGTGCCGTCTTTTCGTGTTTAAGACTTGTGGCTTCGACCTTATGCCAAAGATAAAGGAAACAATCCGTGGGATTCACTTCTGAAAAGCTGAAGACACTCTTAAAGCAATAGATCGCTCTTTTCACAGTGTCCAGATGGCAGTGCGAGCGTCACCCAAAGGGCTCTAAGTCACTGAGGGCACGTTTTACGCAACGCTAGTGGATACATCGAAGATGTAAAAAACTTAGAACCCTATATGTATCCTATGTACATGAAACATTAAGATACAACTAATAGCTAATATATTCTATTCACAAGGCTATAGCAAATTCTGCTTGGAGAAATCCTCCCACACATGATTGGTATGCCGGGAACCGTCCTGGTCTGTCTCTACAGTCCGTAGGCACAAAATCCGCTCAGACTGCATTGGCCAGGTTGCGTAGTGGACACATTAAAAGCTTAGAATTCATCGATAAAGAAAAGACTTTTCTTCTTGCCCTTGTTCCTGTCCTGCTTCTCCTGCCCATATCATTGACTGCATTGGCGCCTCTGCGAGGCAGCTGTCTAGTGGGGAGAGCAAAGGACTTGTGGAGTTGTTAGAGCGACAAGGTATCATGGACGTGGTCTAATCTTGGGCCAGGGGGACATGAAACAACAACAACAACATAAATAGCTGCAACTTCTAAAATTGTCTAACTATGTATTTAACATGCCTGACTAAAATACTGCCATCAGAAAAGAGAAGGAAGACACACTTCAAATTCCATTTTATCCCACTTGCCATTCAAGGTTTAAAGACTTTCTTTAAAATTTAGTCTAATTCTTAACTTTAAATTCTTCTTCAGTCCGAGTTGAGTATATCGAGAGTTCCTATTCCAGAGTTGTGTAAAATCTACCCTTTTCAGTTCCTCAGAAGTAAAGGAGAATGAAGAGAAGGCGACGAATGGGATGTCTGCAGGAGATCTTCGAGGACAAATGAAGAGAACGACATCTCGCCTATCCAGGACTGTATCCAGGACAGTATCTGTGGAAGAGAAGGAAAAGAAGAAAGCTAAATTTATTGAAAATGAAAAGATGGAAATTGGGCGGGTAAGTTAATACGGAAAATGTATAGGGAGTTATACAGAATGTAATGCACAAGTTTTGCTATCACTGTCTGTTAATTCACACACTTTGTTTGAATTCTTCTTGATTGTAGATTAACTCTTTCCCAGTACATGAGTGTGTGGTGAGCAGATAGGGTCGAAAAGTTCGGTTCTGTATACCTTGACACTCATACCTCCGTTACTTGGAGGGGCAGTACTGTGGTGACTCCAAGCCAGCTAATCTCGCTGATGATGATGACAAATATCTTGTAAATAAATTTTGATTTTATAAAAATTAACAACTTCTATTTTACACTGCACGTGCGTTGTAGAATTGCAGTTTTTTTCTTCCGTGCATTGATGCATGAACGTTCTTAAAATTATTAATTCAGATTTGTAAATAAAATGTTTTAGTTTGCTATATTTCAAGGTCGTCCGTATTTTATTATCTTTGGTGAAAGATAAAAACCTTCTGATAATTAATTGCTCTTGTTAATTATTTCAAGATGAAAAATTTAAATTGAACACCTTCATCGTCCCCCAAAAGTACTATTCAACACTAGAAGATTTGTGTCCGTCTAAGTCTGGCTTTTAGCTTGCCAACAATACCTCAGATCTGATTGTCAATGCTTAAGAAATAAAAAAAGCATGAAAATAGAAATGATTAATCAGTTGACACTAACTTTCGTTTTACAAAATATATAAATATTCAATTCCAAAATTAAGTACGAAAAAAAGAAACTTTTTAACGAAAACGGAAGTATAGATCTCCCTGAAGTGGAAAAATAAATTAATTCTAATTAATTAAATATTTGCGATTTGGATTCTGTTTAACGTCTCTTGTCTTTGTCTCGCCCTCCATCGTGTAAATACCTCTCTTGCTAACCTTCGTTTCATTGCAGTTTGATCTTCTCTATCCATATTGTTTACCAACAATATTTGAACGATTTCTCTTTCAAATATAAGGGAAATTCACTTCCGTCTCGAAAACTGCTCCGAATTCTAAGAAACCCCTGTTCTCCGGCTCCGAATTCTAAGAAAATAAATCCCTCTCCGTTCTCTTCTGGGCACGCCAACATTCCTGGAGTGTTAGAGGCCTCCTTACGGCGTTTATATTATAGATATTCTTCATCATAAGCGATGCATTTGCACCATCAAATCCAAGTCTCGAATCCTTTGAGAAAATATTCAGACCTGCACAGTTACACCCACTTCTTCACAGACACTTTAACCTAGTTAGTATCATCAAATGTTGCCCTTAAAAGCTGTTTTTCATTGGACCGTGTAAAAAGAAGTCGGAGGAGGCTAGAACCCAGCTGTACGGTGGATGGGGGACCACAGACCAGCATTTTCGTTTGATTTATTTGCCAATGATGGCCCGTTACTTCTGATTGGAATCCATTAGTTACCAGCAAGGGTTTATAA
>BGPR01000578.1:460628-482119 GCA_013235015.1 Araneus ventricosus
AAAAAACCAACGAATATCTCCAAAATGTTTTGTCTCTTCTTTTTACGTTAAACTTTGGCTGACGAATATCTGCAAGACGATCGATTTTAGATTTATGAGGGGAAAATATTTCATCATTCTACTTCTACGAATTGACTTTGGAGTAATTCTGATATCTTCCCATGAAATCAAGGAACTAATAAACTAATGAAATTCCTGGACCTCCATGTTCCTAACTATGATAAAAAACCAACGAATATCTCCAAAATGTTTTATCTCTTCTTTTGACGTTAAACTTTGGCTGACGAATATCTGCAAGACGACCGATTTTAGATTTATGAGGGGAAAATATTTCATAATACTACTCCTACGAAAATAAAATAAATATGCAATATCTGAAATAATTGCTAATTCAAACGAATCAAATGATGCTTGGAAAGAAATTAAAACAAATTTAGGGGAATTCTTTATTTCTTTTCTTAAACATTTCACCAAATAGCGCAAGGTTGCCATGCTGATTTGTTTCGTATTTCAACAGGTAAAGGCTAGCATATTTTGGACTTATTTTCGTTATGCAACTTTACATCTTACCTTCCTCTTTATGCTTGGATTCGCAGCGTTCAAGTGCTTCGAGGTGAGTAGACTCAGTATTTCACGAATCAAACCTCATTCCTTTAATTGACGCAAATTTAATCGAAAAACGATATTTTTTTAGATAGGTTCCAACGTTTGGTTGAGTCAGTGGAGTAGCGATGAACCACTACCTGATGGTTCACAGAACGTGCCGCTTCGAAATATGAGAATGGGGATCTATGGTTTGCTGGGACTCGGCCAAGGTAAGTTTGCCTGAGATTGATTTATGGTTTGGTGGGACTCGGCCAAGGTAAGTTTGCCTGAGATTGATTTATGGTTTGTTGGGACTCAGACAAGGTAAGTTTGCCTGAGATTGCTTTATGGTTTGCTGGGACTCGGCCAAGGTGAGTTTGCCTGAGATTGATTTATGGTTTGCTGGGATTCGGCTAAAGTAAGTTTACCTGTGATTTATTTACTTCCTTTTTACTTTTTCGCATACAAAGTATACAAAGAGAAAGTGTTGTAATCGTCAAAAAATTCGTATTTGAGATTTTGGTGAATCTCCACGTGTTAGACCACCCTGAGTCCGAAAAACACAATTTTAGAATTATGTCTGTCTGTGTGTGAACACGATAACTCGAAAACTATTTAAACTATGGGGATGAAATTTGGTATGTGATCTTTACACATAATTTGTAGGTTTCTGTCACATTTTGGACAAAATCAGTCTGCGGGAAGCCTGTCTGTCCGCGTTCATGTGAACTTTATAACTCAAAAACTTAAATAGCTAGATGGATAAAATTTGGTACACAGTTTTGTCATCAGAAATGTAGGTTCGTATAAAATATTGGGCCAAATCCGTCAAAGGGTTGTCTATTGGTCTGTATAATCGCATACTTTTGAACGCCATAATAATTACTTAGATAAATTTCGTATGTGGCCTTCAAACCTTAATTGTAGATTTGTGTCCCATTTTTGTGTCAATCGGTTAGAAAAAAGGCGTTCAAGTTGGAAATTTGGTTAGTTTAAATCTTACGCAGCCCTATTGCGCAATCACACCGGCTTTTGATTCTACTCCTTCCGCCTTGCCGCTTCAAAGCACGACCTTCGGAACTCGTGGTATGACGTTTCGCTTTTTTTCTCCACTGTGTTAGGGACGCTTGTCCATTTTACTGTCTTTTAGCTTATTTTTTATCTACATATGTTGGGAGTATACGAGAAAGTTTAGGGGAGACACTCCCGCTGGCTTGCAAATACTTTTATGGTAATGATAAGTATTGTGGTTTGGATTTTGGAACAATTTCCTTGATTCGATTTCGTTGATAAATTTACAACTATAAAAATTCCTAAATTTATAAGCGTTTTCAAATTTCATTTCATATTTTGAAAGAAAGCCGTCTGTTTCCTTCTCTCCGATATTAAATTCTTTGGATTTCAAATACAGTAATAACTATCGAAAGATATATCAAAATAAAATGGCTCGAACAGAAAATTAAAATTGATATCACCTCTAAAGAGTGTAACTTTTATTTTTACACAGCAAAAATGAACCAATTGAAATATATGCAAAATTAAGGGGAAAACTTTATAACCATGTGACGGAGTGTAAGATAATATACTGAGATGAAAGCCTTTACATTTTTCAGATCTTTTTGTTAATATCAATGTAGGATTTATTATAATTAAGGAGACATGCGACTCTTAAACCTCAAAAAATTGGAAACTGCCAAATTCGATACATTATATCTCTGAAACAATGCAATTCACAAACTCACTTTTTTCTAGAAAAATATATGTCCTTTCTCTTATATTACACACATTTTCAAACCTTTATATTGGTATGTATTTTTTGAGAGAGCAATAAATATGGGTATAATTTTTGGAGAAAAATGAGATAGTCACCTTGCGAACATGATTACGCATAAAATATTTGTCAATACACAATGTAATCCAAACGATGTGTTTAAGAAACTGAACCTAAGTTCATTAACATTTAAATTTAATTTCTATTTTGTATACCAATTTAAAATAAAAATGTTAAAAATTTTTAAAATTTCAACTTTTCTCCCCCCCCCCCCCCCCCCAAAAAAAAAACTTCTTTGGAGTAAATATGCACAAAAATGTGGTTCAATTTGTAGAACATACCACAATACATATTCAGTAGATATTTTATGCAAAAATATTCACTAGTTCTTGAGATATCGTGCGCGCAATATATATAAAAAACACATTTTGAGATATAGCGCTTTAAAGATATGGGCATTTTCAATGTTCACGTTGAAGAGCTGATAGAGTTTCCTTCATAACTTTCATAATTATGGGAATTTTTTAACGCAGATTGTTTTAAATTGTTCAGAAAAGACAGAGAAATAATATACATTTTTTCATAAAATCGGAAAATTTTCCAGGTTTAACAGTCGTATGTCCCCTTAACTTTGCATAATTACACAACTAAGAATGATCTGTTTTCGTTCCTTACCACTCTGGGACATAGAGGAAAGACAAATCACATTGAAAAAAACAGCTCATATTATTTCCCTTATTTTATTGTATAGGAGTGTAAAACTTCAGATACTGGTTAAAAAACTCATAGCAAAAATATAATGTGATATCAGATTCATCTTATAACCTGCGTTTCGACAAACATCAGTTCTTCTAGTCATTAATGGCATTACGAAACATTTAAAAGTTTAAAACAATATGAAATTTCGTGTTTATACTCTACGGATTGTCTTTTATAAAAACGAATCTTTAGGAAGTTAAAGATTAAAAATGAAATGCAAAGATTTCACTACGCATGAGGAAAATCAAGATGATTAAGAGTATTATTATTCCCTGTATTCCATAGCTGTGTTTCTGACATCTGATTTCAACAGGTATATCAACCCTCATTGCAACCATAATCATGGCCATTGCTTCGACCCGTGCTTCTATTCGTTTTCACAAGACAATGCTTTGGAGCGTTCTGAGATCACCTATGGCTTTCTTTGACACCACACCATTAGGAAGAATATTAAATAGGTAAACCCATTTTATTTAATACAATCTCTTTAAATAATCTGTTTTCCTAATCGGGATTGTCGATATTAAAGCATATTCTTATGCTTCAATTTGAAAAACTGTTAATTTCGTTTCCTCTTCGTTCTTTAAGTTTTAATTAGAACAAAATGGCTAATTCATACCGAGCAAATAGTTCGTAAGGGATTGAATTCAGTTCGTGGGAGAGATCAGGGAAGGTAATCTCATAGTCTTTATTCTAATTAATTATGTGAATGTTTCAAGGATCATACCCAGACTTTTTTAGGCGGCACTTCCTCTCGGCAAAGAAGAAGGATAAAAAGATATTTTGAAACATATATTGACTTTCTTTTTTAAAATTAACATTTGTATATTAGTTTAGTTACACTTTGAGGGTTTTTTTCAATTCCTACCATTAGTTCACACTCTCCCTATATATATTTATTTATATATCTTGTTCAAATTTTCAATCGTTAATAAAATACTTTTTATTCATCCACTCAAGTTCAAATACATTTTTTTAAACTTGTAGTGAGTGGGTGACACTTGATGTTAAAATATTAATTCATTAATTAAATTTAATTAACTGATTTTAGTTTTATATGGAAGAAAGCATATGTCGCCTTGAGTCGTTTGGTTCGAATTTTTCTCAATAGATGGAGCTAGGTCTGCCAGCTTCTAGATATAATATTCTTTGTTTTCTGGTATGTTCAGGAAGGCGTCATTTTTTCATGTATTTTTGTCAGTGATGAAGCGTGTAGATCACTGACCTAAGTAGGAATTGACTTTAAATTTTTTTTATATTACTTGTTTTTGTTGTTGTGGTGGTTCCCACACACGAATAGTCCGTATTTGATGCTAATGTATTTAAAATGGTATGAGTATAAGTCTATTTTAATGTATTTCATATATTATTATTTTTGAGGACTGTATTTTTATTCTGTATTTGCTATTCTATTGTATTTATAATATTTTATTATTTATTTTTATTTGTTATTTTATTGTATTTTTGTGTTAAATAAATAACTCCATCATAATATCATAACCACTATTTCTTTCTTTCAACTTCTTTTATATTAGAAAAAGACAAATTAATTCGTAAATAAAGTTAAATCAAATGCAAAGAACGGTTGAAAATAATTCCTTAATAAATGCAACCCGGAATTCTGGTCCAAGATTCACTTTACACGCTGCAGATGAATGCTTATTTTATGTTTAGATTGCATCTTGAATCAATATATTTTTGCCAGTTAATGCAAATTTTTTTAAAGTTTACGAAATCATTACCGTTTGTCGTCCAGATATTGTCTCAGTCATGATGTCATCAAAAATAAATTGTTCTGTCATCGATTATGGCGACTTTATTGTAATGGTATCATCGAAGCTAAGGGCAGAAATCGGCCATGTTTTATCCCTTTATAGTTCACTGCATGTTTCGTTTGACTACTAAACTTGTTCTATTAAACTTATTTCACAAATGAGTATTGGACAGGTAGCTGATCATAAATATGCAAAGGAAAAATATTTAGCATTTTTTTATTTTCAAGATATTTGGGGTTTCACAGCTAAACCAATGAACGGTAACTGGCTATTTTTCTTCCGAATAAGTTATCATCGAAATGCCATTTAAATTATGTATTTAATTTGTAAGTATACTTGAGTATTCAGAATGTTCAACCTTCATAAAATTCAATATTACTTTCGGAGCAATAATTTAAAAAAAATTTCAATTTGTTTCTCTTGGAGATCAAAAGCAATTTAGCTCTTGCAATGCAATCTTTGTGCATACTGAAGGTATTGAACTGGAATTTTTATATAAGTTGGCCTATATATCTGGCTCTTAAGTTATGAAAGTAAAATTACGCTACGTTTCGCCCATGCGCAGTAAAAAAAATGCTCTATGTGTGGTTTCACTGCGAAACAAATGAGCGCGAAAGGGTTAACAAAATGCATTAAGGTAAACCTGTGTAAATCTTATATGCGTGTCGTGTGTTTTGAATCATTCTTTTCGGAATGTATCCAACATTAAAGTAATAATGGCAGAATTTCGTTCGTTCATCAAAGCTACGAACTTAATGTAGCACTGTAATCTTTTTTTTACTAATTTCAATTAGTTCTCTTTATTAAACAGCTGTAAGAGTTATTACTAATATAATAGCCCAGATCTCTCGGTAACGCTCTGACGTCACCAACAATAAAACTCGTGCCACAGCACTGCGAGACGTTCAACAACATTATTTCATTGTTAGAGAACCTAAATTTCAGTCATTTTAAATTTAAAAGAGTAATTGTCAAATTTAATAGCTCTGAAATGGTGAAATAAAATTTGCTATCAATTGATATAAAATCTATCTCGCTATGATTAATAGTTCCAGAGAAATTTTAAATTATATTAATCATATATTTCAAATTAATTTTCTTTTTTTAATAGAAAATAGCAAATTACATCAGTGGTATATCATGCGCGTGATATAATTTGGACGCCACGATGCATCTCATTATTTAGTGCAATCATGATGATATAATTTGATAATATTTTTTGGCAACTTTAAAATTTACACAGAGACATCTGAAGTACAAGGAAAATTATTAAACAACGAAAAATACTTCACACTGAATGTTGTTGTTGAGGTTTTTTGAATAAAGAAATATGTAAATAAAAAGAAATATTTCCTGTCATAATGCATATGTTTATTTTATTTGTTTCAATCAATGTTAAACATTTCTCTCGCATTTATATCTATTTAAACACGTCAGATTTGACGGGAAATCTCTCGAATGAAGAGGCAATTTGCACCCGTCATACCATGACGGGTGATTTTCTAGTATAAAAAGGAAAGAATAAATACCTAACGGTAGGTGGGGTTCATGTTGCCAACGGGGGGGGGGCGCCGGAACTTCCTGTTGAACTATATTTTATTATCTCTGTAGAAATCGTCAGCACAGAAAGTTGCAGGCATATTACCTCCATGTTTATTATTTTTATTTGACAATTGCACGGTTAATTAAGTTTGATATGTGAATTTCTAAGCTCTTGCAAGATAAGTTTTATATTTTATGAACTTCATCAGAAAAGTGTTCAGTGTAGCTCCAATTGATTTAGAATTGATATTTTATTAGAACATTAATGTTTGAATTTGTTTCAGGTTTGGAAAAGACATCAACACAGTTGATGTAGGAATAGCATCAAAACTCCAAAGCATCGTGACGATGATCATTGCAATCATCGGCTCATTTGTTGTTATCATCGCGACTCATCCCATTTTCATAGCCGTCATGATACCACTTTCCATTGTATACGCTCTCATTCAAGTAAATCAGTTTATGTCTAAAATAATAACACTTGTAATAATAATATAACTGTCATAAAAATAATAGCAGTTGTTCACTCAAATTTTACATAGGAAAGGTTAAACATGATAACCATTGTATACGCTTTCATTCAAGTAAAACAGTTTATGTCTAAAATAATAACACTTGTAATAATAACATAACTGTCATAAAAATTATAACACTTGTTCACTCAAAGTTTATGACATAGTAAAGGTTAAACAGAAAACTTGCCTGAACCACTTAGAAAGATAATGTCGGCCGTTGAGATCCGCAGCCTTCAATTTAAGAAAACTGCCTTATCATTTTTAGGAAATCAGTGTTTATCCTTTTCGAGAAAGTAATTATTCAAATATGATAATGTACTAAGGTTCTACATTGGCAAATGATCGTAACAATTAATGAACACTAAGTAGGTAAGAAAAAAATGATTATAATAGTGGAAATTATAAATGACTATAATGGGGAAATGATGGAAAGTGATGGATAATTTATCCTAATTTTGATTGTTAGCATCATAAGAGGATTTGTTTTTAAGAATGAGAAATATGCTTATGCTAAATTGATCTCTCATTTAATCATAAAATAAATATATTTCATGAAATCACCTAGGATCAAGCATCCCTCAGATCAGAGTTAGTTGACCCAATGCTTCTCGACCCTAGGAATAAGGATACTTGACCTTGCATGCAAAGAATACTAGATAAATTATGTCGTTTAGAGACTATCAAAATATCTCACATTTTTTGTGAGATATTTTTGTATCTAACTCGAAATAAAAGGAATTTAAAATAATAAAATTTGCGAGAATTCCGTTTAAAATCACTGTGGCACTGAATAGATATTACAGTGATTCTGGGAAGAGAAGCGAATTAGATAATTATTTTATTAAGATGATGTTAAATTTAGAAATCATGACAAGTTTCAAGAATATTATAATTTTAACTGTAAAAAAATGGCTACAGTAAAAACGTATGATTATTAGTATACGTTTTTGCTATATTTTCCTACCTTATGGATGATTTTATACATGTTCTATTTTTAAAAGGAATCAAGTGCAAAAGTTTATTTTATGCACATATAAGAATTTTGTCCTGATCTTTCGTGGATCCATTATCTACAGCTAAACTAATTTGCACAAAATGAACGAAAGAATGAAAAAATACGTAAAAAAAGAAATAGAAATTAATTAGACATACGAAACAAAGTTTACACAAATGCTTCAAAATATCAATAAAAATGAAAAAAAGTAAATAACGCATGTCACATAATCAGAGTAATATTTCTGTTACTAGTGCTAGGTTCAAAATCGCTTTTTAACACAAATATAATAATAATTTCACCTACGAGTTTTAGCTGAACAAAGATTTTTCACAATTGGGTTTTATACTTCTTATAATACACCGTTTTATTATTAGTTAACTGAATAAAAGAAAATACTGAAATTTTTAGACATTTATTCTTTCGTTATATTTAACGAGAAATCACCGATATAGTCGACACGAAACCTTCATCTGGCATGATATCTTTATTCTTAAATATTTCTATTAAGGTTGTTTTTATGCATGTTATCAGTGGGTCACAATAGGAATATAACTCCTTAATCAATTAAAAGCAAACAAAATTCTGAAAAATCAAATAGTTTTAAAATTTAAAAAATAACATTTAGGACCGATTCAAAGCCGTTTTTCTACATATATCCAGAAGTTTCTGATCGCATAGTTCGACTATACATCTTTAGATTCACTCTTATGAATTTATTTGTCCTTTAGATTCACTCTTATGAATTTATTTGTAATTTAGATTTACTTTTATGAATTTATTTGTCCTTTAGATTCACTCTTATGAATTTATTTGTCCTTCAGATTCACTCTTATGAATTTACTTGTCCTTCAGATTCGCTCTTATGAAATTTATTTGTCTTTCAGATTCACTCTTATTCACTCTTATGAATTTATTTGTCCTTTACACTCTTATGACTTTATTTGTCTTTCAGATTCACTCTTATGAATTTATTTGTCTTTCAGATTCACTCTTATGAATTTATTTGTCCTTTACACTCTTATGACTTTGTTTTTCAGATTCACTCTTATGAATTTATTTGTCCTTTACACTCTTATGACTTTGTCTTTCAGATTCACTCTTATGAATTTATTTGTCCTTCAGATTCATTCACTCTAATGAATTTATTTGTCCTTTAGATTCACTCTTATGTATTTATTTGTCCCAGTACATTAGTTCTATTAAACATTTGCAGACCTTCTACATGGCAACATCTCGTCAAGTCCGAAGGCTGCAATCTATCTCGCTCTCTCCTGTGCTCAGCTTCTTATCCGAAACAGTGCAGGGAGCAAGCACAATACGAGCTTTCGGATCTCAGTGCGAATTCATACAAAGACAGAACATGCAGGTTGACACCAACTGCCAAGCGTTTTATACTTCCAACATGCTCAATAGGTAAGATAATAGTCAAAAGCTGACTGCTATAAATTTCATAGAACTCGATTTTCTGTGTTTCCAAATTAAGTTCATTATATAGGCATGATTTCGGTGACACACTTATAGAGTAAGCGATGCATTTATGGGAAAATCTTTGTTTCGAACACCAATATCACTGAAGATTCGTTGTGGATACAGCACATGCTTTAATTTGACGTTTTGAATGAAAGATTCTCATATACAGGGTGTCCACTAAAGTCCTTCTACCCCACATTAACTTGAGAACGGCGACAACGATTGCCACAAACTTGGTGTCTAGATATAGTAAAGTGACCATGCGATACACAGTTAGATCGGTTACAGCGCCATCTGACGGCAAACAACGGATTTATCATTCCTATCTCAAAAACGGTTCAGGATACGGGGAAAAAATCAAATACAAAATTGTAGAGCGTCTTCGATTTAATACGAAAAAACACATTGAGCACAATAATGCTCAGAACGAAACGTGTAGAATGCGCATTTGTTTGGTCGCGATTTTCCACATCTGTGACGTAAGAACTCAGGAGAAAAGATCATCTTTTGAACAATAGACGTCGACTCGACGGCGTAGTCGTTAGCGCAGGCATTTCGAACACCTAAAATAAAAGTATCTGCTGATAACTAATTGTTCTGATTTCTTTTTAACGCTTTCCTAGCGTAAGAGTGTTGGATATCGCGAACAAACAAATGCGCTTTTTTCACGTTTTGTTCAAAGAATTATTTTGTCCAAGGTGTCTTTTCGAACTAAATCGAAGACGCTCTACAATTTTGTAACTGACTTTCTTCCCGTATCTTGTACAGTTTTCGAGATAGGAACGCTAACTCCGTTGTTTGCGGCCAGGTGGCGCTGTAACCGACCTAACCGTGTAGCGCATGTTCACCTTACTATAACTAGACACCAAGTTTGTGGCAATAGTTGTCGCTGTTCTCAAGTTCATGTGGGGTAGAAGTACTTTAATGACCCTGTATATGTGGAATGGGTAACAGGATACTAGAATGCTGGTCCTCGTCATCGGGTCATGATTTCAAATGATGAAATCGATCTCGAATAATTGCCATTGATTTTCAAAAATATTACCTAAATCTAATAAATAGATCAATTGTAGCAGATCTCAAAATTTTGGAAAACGGCATCATCTTAATTGGAATATCACTCTCTGAAAAAATACCGATAACCCTTTCAATTAAACCTAAAGGGCATACGTGCTGGACATTTTGATGGCATGAAGATTCGAAGAATTAAACCTCAGATCACATAATCACCATGTGCAAAATCATTTTAAGGATGCCAGTTTCAAATTATTTTGGAACGCACATAAGCAATTACAATTTTTATTAATAAAATATCTTGATGTACAATGCAAGAATGGAAAGGGTGATAGAATTTTCAAAAATCTGATTGCGACAGGACGTTCAATAACATCAATAGGTTAAAAACTCTAATCTTGTTTTCAGCTGGAAAATATATATCATATACTAGATAAATATCAGCAGTGTTCTCCCTACGGGATTTGGAATATTTCCACTAAAAGATATCATTCAAAACCTGTGGCCAAGAGTGATTTTATCTGATGATATGCAACAACATTTTTCCTATTGACATAAAAATAATGCTTATACAAAGTGTCGAAAATTACTTTTGACACTGTCTGTTTACTCTCTTTGTAATTTTGATGAATGATGTAATGTGTTTCATGAGTAAATTTGATAGCTTTTATCTTAAGAAAACAATTCTCACTTCGTCTTAAAATTAAAAATATTGTTTGTTCACTGAATGCCAGTTTAATAGCTGAGCTATGTTTCCCACAATTTCAGCACAACTTGCACATAATTACATATATAAATTATTTTCACTAGAAAGTTTTGCAACCTGTGGTACAATAAATGTAGAAAAAGGGTTGTGTTCACAGATCCCGGGCGAGGATCCCAAAAATTTGTAGAAATTATTATGACTACTGCCTGAAGCCAAACATAAGTTGTAGGAAAGAGCATTATCTTATGGGCACTCTAGGGGTAATGCACCAAAGATAAAGGATAAGAGACGGGAGTTAAGAATAAATTATTTATTAATTAAAACAACATAACATGAAATAAGAAAAGTATTTACACAGATAATTATTTACAGTTAGGCAGGAAAGATTTAGGGTTGTTACTCACTTAAGTTTACATCTTATACTTCGTTAAAGAGTTAATTAACAGCGAATAGTTACATAGTTATAGATACAGCATTATTTAGAGCCACACAGCCATCGCCGCCGTGCTGACAGGGATGAAACCCCGTAGCTCGTTGCCTATTGCTCACTTACCGCATGACTGGTCTGTTCGATTTCAAAAAGTCGTCTGCCCCGATTAAAACATTACACTGGGCTTTAACGGAGAGTTTACACCTACGCATCACGTGATTACCGTGAGAAAGCGCGTGATCCTTATCATTCGATATCTTTCTGCTGACACCACAGTATTCAAATGCGCTTGTACGGAAAATGAGAAATTATTATTGGGAAGGCATTAAACTTACGCTTTTGATCTAGACTGGGAAAATACAATTCCTACATAAATAAAATAGTTGAAAATATATATAATATTTTCATAGAACTTACGGGGCAATATGGTATTCATTCTAAATTAATCTTTTTTCAATACGACCCTGTTTCGTTTATTTTCATTGCGAAGAGAATAAAATATGAAAAATGTACTTCTTCTCGTAGGCGCCTTTGGTCCAAAATTTGATACATATTTACAATTCTGATCTATATGTTACCGTTAAAGAGTGGAATCCGTTATTTCATAGAAAAACTTGGTAGTTCATGAATTACCTAGTGATTTTCAATTTTTATTTTATAGAGAAACTAGGTGTTTCATTAATTACCAAGTTCAATACCTAGTTATTCTACGAAATAACTGAATTATAAGCTCTAACGGTAACATATAGACAACATGCCATATTTCATTCATTTAGCTCGCTCTATATTTGAGTTATGGTGTTCACAAACGTACGGATAGATAAACACAAACAGTCTTCTAAACAGATTCGATCCAAAATTTAATATATATGAACAATTAATTACTCTATACTATTCTAAAGCTACCGCATCATACAAAAAAATAGATATCGAATAACATATAGGAATAACATTTAAGATCGTTTGAAGATATTTTATTATTTCGTGAAAATTCAGAAAATACTGCATTCCATACAGTGGCAGCTCGTCCATAGGAGCTGCAGTCCCACCCTGAAATTATTTTAAAAGATTGTATTTTGTTCCTATTCTAATCGGCTTACTTTTCCACTTTCAGAATTCAGTGATCAACGAAAACGGCAAAAAAGTAATATAAAATGTAAAAGGAAGACGGAAAATCAATCAAGAATTAAGAGAGAGACAGACCAGAGCTTCAAAAAGTTTCGCTCCTCCTCAGGATCCGAAATTAACTCATGATCAACGCGAAGCGAGAGAAAGGCAACCCTTTCTCCGCTTAAAATGGCATTCATTTGAGCTGCATTTTTCCCAGCTCACGATTGGCGCGACTTCCTCATTTGGCTTTTTTTTTCGCTTTTTCTCAGTAGTTAAGTCGTTTTTTTTTAAGTCCAATTCTGGAGGAGTTGTAATTTTTTGCTTGTTCATGTTTTTTCGGGTGCTGATTACGAATCTTGCCACCAATAATTTTTGTTGGAGTTTTAGTTATAGCCAAAAAACATGAAAAAAAATCCGGGGGCCGCCGGGGAGGGTTTTTTGCTTATGACTCAAAAACTATCCATTTTTAGTATATCATCATTATATACCAAAATAATCAGCACAAAATTAACTACAATTTAGGTCTATACAAATTTGCATCACTGCTTGTTTCTGAGCTGACGAGCCGCTATTGATTCCATATCTATATTTTCTAGGTGGCTCGGAGTTCGTCTGCAATTCTTAGGCAATGCGGTTGTGTTCTTCACAGCTTTACTCTCTGTGATTCAAAGAAGAACGTTTAGTCCTGCAATAGTTGGCCTAACTTTATCTTATGCTTTGAGTGTGAGTGTCGTTTCTTTTTATTTCTATTTGTAATTCAATTTATTTTTTAAATTCCAAGAGCCTGAGAAATTAATACGACACAGTGAAGGATTTTTGATATGAAATATAATTAATCTAAGATATCAGTTTATACGAAAAAGCAAATTAGAAATAGCTTCATTATTCTGATTAAAGAAGGTGCAAAAGGGAATTATTTTTACTTGACATCGCTGTCGCCTGGCAAAGGTAACTGTAATCATTTTACTTCTAACTGCACGCTCTGACTTATGCCGAACTTAAGAGAAGTTGAAATGTTATATGGCTCTCTACTATGGATGAATTTTCTGTTTTGTTTATATGGGTAATATTGTAGAACATCGACTATACCGACCGACTTTCGGTGAAACACTTCGTCAACGGGAATCTTCGAAATTTAAACACTATGTTTCAAATTGTTATTGAATTTCAAAATAGAGTTTTTTAATGTTAGAGCTCTACTTTGAAGATTTTAAATTTGAAGTTCCTTTTGCTGTAGCTCTCAATGTTTACTTAAAATAAGCGCCTCATTTTGTGGATTATTGCTCTTTTTTGGTGACTTCTAAAACTTGTTTGGCTGCTAAATTTTTATCCAAACGATTTAGATAATCACTGTTGGTTAAATTTTTAACCAAACGTTAGTTAATTACAACTGATCCATTTGGAATTTAACCGTTTAAAGAGCCGTTTTAAATCAAAAGAATTAAGTTAACTCAAAGAAAACAGAATTCAACGCTTTATGCACTAAAGAAGCAACTGTTTAGACCTTGGCGCTTGATGCAGTTTCTAAATGGATTTGGCGATTGATTAAATCGAAGGGTTATCGGAAAACGGTCTGACTCCAAAATAAACAAAACAGACAACTCGTCCATAAAATTCATAGCCTCTTCATAGATTTCTGCAAACTAGTGAAGTTGATTCACCATTATTTATGAAAGTATACTGAGCTTTTCCGACTGACCTGGTCAACTAATGCGACGTAGAGAGTTAACTTCGATAGACGAAGACTACCTTTTCAAATAGAGAGTATAGAAAAAATCTCTTGTAACAGACGTCGTCTGCTACTTTTGTTGCATCTGAATTTTACTATCGAACCTATCTGTGTCTAAAATGTCTTGAATTTGTAAATAGAATTTTCTTTAAAATATTAGTGATGGTTTATCTACATTTGGAATCTTTCAAGATAGTAGCAACAACAACACTTTTAATAATATTCTATCATTATTAAATATTCTTATTTTTCGATAAACTGCTAATAACTTTTAGTTATCTGTAGATACGTTGTGTTTACAATTAGCCATAATTTCAATCAATAAAGTTATGAATCAAAATTAAAAATATAATGTCATTTTAAAAAGGATTAAAATTGCTTTTTGTCGATTACATAAACAAATCCTTATGCTTTACGTTTCGAAATTTTCTCTTTCTTTTAGATGTATGTGTCAGTAATTTTTTTGCGTTAATTTTTAATAACCCCATTTTAGGTAGTCTTCAAGACAGCCTCAGCTAAAACCCATGGAAGTCCATGATAGATGCATGGAATTGTAAAATAGTAATATATAAATAAATCATATTATTGATATTAAGCTGACCAGGGACATTCAAAATCATTTTTTAAATTTTCAACTAATCAATTTGGAATTTTGCAGGCATTAATAAGAGCACTATATAACACAACACACAAAATTTCACTGCAGTATATTTATATATTTATGAGTTATCGTTATGAATATAATTTTTAATAACAATTAATGGTCTTCATTATTAATATTCCAGGAGCTCCAAAATTTTTTTCTAACCTTTTAGTTAGAAACCCTTTTCAAACTAAAATTCGGATTAATTTTTGTGTTCCAGAAAGGAATTTCAAAATGAACACAAATAATATCTCGAATCTATTGAATTTGGGGGAAAATGCCCAATATTTGCTATGAAAGAAAATTTGTACAGTTTAATAATAAAATAACTTCTTATGAATGCCAAAAATTCTTCTCCATGTATGTTTTTATATAAAATGTCATGAAATTTGACCAAAAATCGCATGGAACATTTATCATAAAGAACATTAATTGTTATTAACAATTACATTTATACCCATAATTCAGAAATAAATAAATGTATTGCAGTGAAATTTTATTTGTTGTCTTATATAGGTCTCCTATTAATGCCTGCAAAATTTTAAATTGATTAGTTGAAAATTTTTAAAAATGATTTTGAAGGTCCCTAGTCGCTCCAAAGCTTAAAATAAATAAAAATGAATAAAATAATATAAAATAAATTATGCAATATTTGTACATGGTAGATTGTGATAATTCTAGACTAAACTTGGATACTCTTGTTTTGGAATAAACAATTTGTAAATTAAAAAATATTATATTTTCGAAAAAGTACGGTATTTATCAAAATTTCTAATGTTAAGAAACAGAAAAAATAAAACATATAAACAGAGCATTTTTAGAGTTTTACAAGTAAAGTTTTGTTAATTTTAGGTAACCGAAAGTTTGGCGAACTGCGTAAAAATTTGGACCATGGTTGAAAATCAAATGGTATCAGTTGAAAGAATACATGAATATTCTCAACTGACACCAGAGGTTTGTAGCCAACTTTTTAAATATATGTGTATATACCTTTATATCCATCAGATATGGGTTTTTTTCAAAACTTGGAACATATATTGGGTGATGTTAATGCTAGTTGCTAAAACTCAAAGGTTTTCCACATATGTACAATATGCAACAGGAAACAATAGATCCTCAATTTTCCATGCCTTACAAAACATATCTTTTCTCATTTTGTGATTAGCAAACAACAGCTGTCACGTTTTATAGATAGATAGATAGGCAATAATTGATCTCAATATTATAGAAAACAATGAATCTCTATGATAAAAAATAGAATATAATCAAAATAAAAAAATGGCGGGAGGCTGTCTGTTTCAAACAGCCGCTGATGTTAAAGGCGTAGGACTACTTTACTCGCGTGACTCTTTTCCGATTTTCATTTTTTTTGTAATTTCTATTATTACACTTTATCTCTAAAATAAGACATTAGTTATGTTTTTAACATACGTAGTTACCGAGATATAGAGGACGGTGTCACCAATTCATGCATATTTTGGCCCAACTTTGCGATCAGTAGTCGCTGAACTGCAATTCAGATTTTCAATTTTTTTTGTAACTTCCGTTGTTACCCTTTATCAATAAAATAAGACATTAGTTATGTTTTAACATATATAGTTACCGATATATAGATGATTTCTCATACAACGTTTTTTATGGCGTTTTGGCGTGTGAATCAAATTCCTTTCTGAGACGCCAATGGAAGGAACGCAGTCCTACGTTAAAATATACTGTTTATGAAAGTGTGTTTTTAAAAATTGTTTTAATTGAATTTATTTTGCATTAAACATGGTACGCAAACTATCTAGAACTTTTTTATAAAACTTATTATAGATAAATTCCATGGAGGGTTTAGAGATAAAGTGAACCAAGTTCACGTTTTGTCCATTTTGCACTAAGACAGCCATGGTAGTGTGGAAATGTTTTTTTTTATTAATGATTCAAATCCATAATTCATACTGAATCTACCGGCTTTAAGAACAATTAGAAGTTTTAACCGCAATTTTAACCAAAACATCTAGTGCTGTGGTTTGAGTTATGTTACTAGAAAAGTATGCAAGAATTACATAATATGGAAACGATAAAAGTGATGGAAAATTACATTCAGCTCTGAAATTAGTTGAAAATAATGACTAATAAAATATTCTGAAGCGACTTCACTTATAATGTTAATTTGCTTTTTAACACAGAAGTTAATGTGTTTGTGTTCTTCTAGGCTTCGTGGAAAACGGAATCCATTCGTTTTGATCTGAATAGCTGGCCATCCAAAGGAGCTATTACATTTCAAAACTATAAGATGAGGTATAGGGAAGGCATGGAACTAGTGCTCCAAGGCATTAATGTGGACATTCTTCCAAGGCAAAAGGTGTCACTAATTGCTTTCTCCATTTCAATCTTATTATTTGCAGTTTTTATAAGTCAAGATATTTGTGGCTTTATCAATTGCTTTGGAATAGTAATTGAAAAAATATATATGTCAAAGTTGTTTATGTTTAATGCAACATTTTTTCTTTCCTTTATGTGTAAAAAACGTTTCGCATCACAGAATTTTGCAGAGGATTTTCATGTACAGTTAATTTTGGTAATG
This sequence comes from Araneus ventricosus, assembly GCA_013235015.1. NCBI lineage: Eukaryota > Metazoa > Arthropoda > Arachnida > Araneae > Araneidae > Araneus > Araneus ventricosus. Next base: position 478,244 of record BGPR01000578.1, read on the forward strand.
AATCTCAAAATACTGAATTAATGTAAAATCTTTGATGTGCGGTGTTAACCATGTTATTAAATGCATTCGGAAAAAAAATGTGCATGTGGTTTGAATAATAAGAAATGTATTTAAGTAGACATTTTTCTGAATCACAAGTTCAATTAAAGTATTCATCAGCTACTAATATAATACTATAATTAAAAAATATTTTAAAGCACTTAAATTTATTCAACGATTATTCTCAAATTAATGACTTATTTTCCATCAGTGAATCCTTAATTGTTAAGTGCACTGTGAGTGATTGCTCTCAATAATTTTCACTGTACGCTTGCTGTTGGAAAATGGTCGATTTCTCCCATACAAATGTTCTGTTTTCTTTGCAAACTTAGAATTGTTAAAATTTAAGTAATCGCTGAAAAAAATCATATTTTTCATTATCTTCATTATTTTTAAAGCTAGTTTGTTAATAAATGATGTGGTTTTAAAATTTTTGATATCTTTGCAGGTTGGAGTCGTTGGAAGAACTGGAGCTGGAAAAAGTTCTATAGCTCTTGCGCTTTTCCGTATCGTAGAACCAACAGAAGGCACGATTTTTATAGATGGCGTCGATACTTCAGTGCTTGGACTACACGATCTGCGATCGAAAATTACAATCATTCCTCAAGTATTGTAATTTTTTTAGTTATTGAATTCAGAGGGAATTTTATTAATCTCATATTATGTAGGAATTTTATTTTCGACAGTACCTTCTTTCATACGTAAACGGTGTCACAGAAACAAATGCGCTTTGTTACTGCTCTTGCTCAGCTGCAGAAATCTGTACTGAATTAAAAGGCAGTGCTTTGAAAAGTTTTCTCTCCCTACGAAGAATGGTATACCTAATGTGGCCAGACATCCCGTTTTGAACAGGACAGTCCCGTTATTTGGTAGCCTGTCCCGTTTCCCCCATCCACAGCTTCGGGACACCCTATTGTACCGTTTTCAGAAAGAGAGCAACTCACGATAACAATTTCAAACAGGAAGGTGCCGAAAATTTAAAATAAATCCGAGGTTAATATCTAGTAGCCTGGCGACGACGAAGCATGCGCGAAACGTATCACGCATATGCTAATTGGTCAGAAGCCTTCTATCTCGCACCTAGTTCTAACTTCATTGCACCGCATGAAGTGACAGAATGAGAAACTGGGAATATTTAAACCGAATGAGACTGGGTGGAACTGTTCAAACACTTTCTGTGTCTGCCCGGCACTAATATACCTGACGAAAGGGTCTTTTTTCTTATGAATAAGTTGTGGGCGAGTTGGAAAACACATTTGCAAGTCTCAGTTTATGAAGCAATGTTAATTACCAAAGTAAATCTTAAGAAATACTGCCAAGAATTTTACTCTATTTTAAAATTAATACCAAATATACTGAAGCAAAAATGTGTTCCTCAGAAAAGTGCAAGATCACATGAATTATTTATTTTCACGTGTTTATTCCTGTTGTTTCCATTAGTAAATCGAAACTGAAGAAATATGTATTTTTTTGAATTCACATATTATTACCTAAAAATGAAAAATTGTCCTGTTTCGAGGAGGTAAAATAAATGGTCACTTTAATATACCGTTTATTCTGCCTTTCCCCTGAAAATTTGAATTCTCAAAATGGAACTGCGTTAGATTGTTGTTGATGGATTTATATATTCCGGCAAAATTATAGAAATTAGTAGTCAAATGTATACATTGAAAAGGAGATGGAGGTGCTGAAGTACCTCAGCTTTTCAGGGCGCTTTTTTGAGCGCATTTTTTAACGTTTTTTGTCCGCGTTTCTTCGCGACACATAATGGGATCACTAAAAGTAATCTCATTAATTACGTACTAGCGAAAAAAATATTTATCTCTACTAATATTAATAAATTATAAAGGAGAATGCGTGCAGGTATTTAGGTTGTCCTCTACACGGTAGACCTAGAGCTGCGAAATTTGAAAAGTCGCTTTTTCTGAAATTTTAATTAATTAAAAATTAAACGAAATTTTAACGTTTTGCCTTGATAACTTCTAAAAATATTATAGCACAAAAATTGTTTTAACACCATTTGAGCATTCAAAAAATTATCTTTTCTTTGATATCAGTTTTTTTCCATCTTTTTACTTTTGCTATAAAATTCAAAACGTTTTATTTGTTTAAACAAATATTTAATTGCGTGCTTCTCTTCCATTGTTGAGAGGTAAGGTTATATTCTAAAGAATTTTCTTTTCTTTTTGTCATTTCATCAATTTGTCTGTGAAATCTGTAAACAAAGTTCTTTAAATATTAAGTATATTAGGAAGAATTGTTTGTGATTACGTGAGGACATTTTTCTCTTTTTTCTCTCTTTTCTCTCATTTATGGGCATGGGGTAAGTTTTTATTTATGATGGCTAACTTTAAAAAGATGGCTGATATTTTTAAATCAATCTTATTAGCGGTTTTATGTTTGTGTTTTGTTCTTCCTCTTTCTTTGAAATAATGCTTTTTGATGTACAGATCTCTTTTGTCTTTTGTTGGGAAATTTCGGGCGTAATACAAGCTTCTTACAGAAAAATTTCCCAATTATTAATTTGAATCCATTTCTAATACAGTCCTTAGCTCTTGAAAAATTGGACTAGAATGGATTCCTTGTTTTTTTCCGATTACCTCTGAGTTTTTCTTTGTTTTTGGCTTTCTTTTTAAGATATTGATTTCCATTGTTCTTTGTTTTGCAGCTGCAATCGCGCGCTACTTAAACAATGTTTAAATTTTATTTCTCAAATTTTATTATCTAAATTTTATTGTTTATAAATAAAATTTTGATTTTTTTTAGGTTTAAGTTAATTTTTTTTATTTTTAAATTTATTCTAATCTTTCTAGTTGATTGTTTTTAAGCTCTATATTAGCTAGTATATCCAGTAAAGCTAAATTATTATGGTTGATATATTTTTATTCTTGTTATTAGTATGTTTTAATCTAGCTAAGATGTTGCTAGACGCCATTTCAATGCTGAAATCAAATTCATATTTTGCCTGAGAAATAAGAAAGTGAATTTCGTGGCAACAACATTCAATTAGATGCTACCTGACACAGATAGTTACTGGAATCCATTGGGGTCGTTAATATAGAAGAAGAACAGAACAGGCGAAAGGCTGATAAAAGAACACGGGTTATGTTTATCACGATTTGAAGTCTAAAATTACTCGGTTAAACGAACCATGAATATCAAATTATGCATAAGATATTGAACTGAAATTATATTTTCTACAAACAAGCTGGCCGACGAAGGCTGCTAGTTCATAATAAATATTGTTTTTATCTTTCAGGATCCGGTGGTGTTTAGTGGAAAATTAAGAGTCAATCTGGATCCCCTAGGAGAACACTCAGATGAAGATCTGTGGAGAACAATTGAACAGTCGCATTTGAAGAGTTTTGTCCTCTCTTTAGAGGGAGGGCTGGATTATGAAGTCTCCGAAGGAGGGGAGAATTTGAGGTACATTTGGTCAAAAATATACCCAAACACTCCTTGTTGCTTGTTCGGTAACCATGCCGGTCATCTGACATTAACATTACAGCCACTGTATATCCCAGAGCTCGGAACCCAAAGGGTTACCTGTCAGTTTAGTGGGTATACTTGGAAGGAAGTGCATACCGTGCTTCAGAGGTGATTGACCTCACATCTGTCCTTGCTTCCGTTAAGTCGTCCTGACCCGCGTGCGATGTGTCCAAATGCAACAGAGCACAGAGGCTTTCTTGGATGAGTGTGGTTGAACACAAACTGGCCATATGGGGAATCGATTGGATTTACGGTGCCAAAGGGCATAATGGAATTTTGAAGTGATGACACATTATTAGTTATGGTATGAGAAACAACACAATACAATACACCTGAGAGGAAATTTGC
>BGPR01000578.1:482129-502848 GCA_013235015.1 Araneus ventricosus
GGGAATCGATTGGATTTACGGGGCCAAAGGGCATAATGGAATTTTGAAGTGATGGAACAATATTAGTTATGGCATGAGGAACAACACAATACAATACACCTGACATGAAATTAGCAAGAAAAAAATGGTAGTTTAATATTGGGAAGGATAATAGTCAAGTTACAAAAATAATTCTATGTTATATAAAAGGAAAAGATAAGAACACAAACAAAACACACACGGAAAATCTATGCAGAAAAATATACAGTGCAGAACAAAAATGACTAATAATAAAATTACAGGACTAAAACTAAAAACAAAGGAAAACTTTAAAATTTTAGCTAATAATAACATGGTAATGCATTGAAAAGAGAGCTAAATTAAAAAAAACTAAGCCACGCAAAAATTTAGTATGAGATGTGATTCAAAATAATGAGATCCGGTATAGCTTTTCCGTAGCTTCAAACCGAGAGATATACTTAAATCTGCTGCAGACGTAGATGCCCACAGCTGCTGCTTAACCTTCCAAAAGTCGCCCGTATGTAGTTCATACTTATATCGTGCATCGTATTACATGCAGATTTTATTCATGTAATCTGTATTTATTAGATCCATAATAAACACAAATTATTTAAACAAAAATTGCTTTTAAATTTATAAAAGAATGATATAAATATGTAATACGATGCACGATATAAGTATCTCTACATACGCGCGACTGCTGGAAGGTTAAACAGAACGTGTTTACAATGTGGCTTTCCTACATCGTTCGAAATGTCCTCTGGGGGATTTCAACCGTTTCACCCCTGGGCTATTCAAATGCTACACTGCAATTATTTAACAGTGCAATAATTATATTTAATTATTTTATTTCCACCACACAGTTTCAACTCCAAAATATTTAATATTAGCTGTTATTTGTTTAATACTAGCTGTTATTTGTAATTTGAATTATTAATTTCTTTTAGTTCACGAATGTAAATATTTCGTTTCATACTGAAAGGAGAAATTAAAAGTTTTGACGGTTGATAATACATAATTGGACGACTAATAGAAGTGTCTGCTGTTATAGTTAGTTAATTTGTTTATCTATGCTAACACACTTTTGTTTACTACATTTTTTATTTACGTTTTCTGCACGGAAGTAGAGGTTTGTGGGCTGGACACACGTGAACACGTCACATATAGATGCCCATGGGAAAAATACGGCTTTTCCAAATGTAAGCCTGCCCCTTTGAGTGTCTGGCCCTGAGCCTGGCAAGTGCTAATTTTAAAGAGAATTGTTACCTTTTAAACTTGGATGATAAATCCTTCGGTATTATCGGAATGCGTGGAATTGAAACACTCTCTCCTCTCGTTATGCCAGTCATAGCAGTAGCTCGCAGGACGTTTAAGCCTAGGTGTGTAATTTGTAACCGTGTGCCAATGCACAGTCTCGGTACGTCGTGGTTACGTATCAATAGTACTGGTACACCTACTTTTAATATCAGCTTGCCGGAAGGTACCCCTGACAATTCTAAGGAGTTGAAGAACTTTACAAGATATGATGTTACTTGCTATTGCCAATTAGTGTATCTACAGGTAGATATTCTGTAATACCTCCCACCATTTGTGACATATTTTTTCATTTATCTAACCTAAAGTTCCATTAATCAGTACCAAAATTACCAATTCAACAACCATCCTCTATTCCTCATATATTCTCCGCTACTGTAAATTTCATCATTGTACTCAATGGTATCATCAGGCCCTTACAATCTGTGGAATATATCATCCACCATGCTATATGCCATCCGCTTCTACCATATTCAAAAGAATACATAAAACAAAATATATCTTCGTGTATTTCCCTTTAGTTATAATTAGCATTAGTTCCTGAATTTTAATCTAAAACCTCTGGCAACTATATCATATCTTTCAATAGATTTCTGTCCCCCGGCGTCAATTTATCGACAATTTTTTGAATAAAATCTGATAAGGAAAAAATTCAAATATAAATAACTAAAATTAAACAGATTGCAAACTCGAAAAATGAAAATCAAGCGTCGAGTTTGAGTAATTTCAGTTATTATTCCACAAATTAATTATTCATTTATTTTCTCAGCAAGATCACATAATCGCGGTTTTCTTTATGATCACGTGATGTCTGACATTAAAAATAAGTTAGTTCATAGGCTTACGCTTTTTTAAATATCACGTGACAGTTGATTTTAAAAACAAATTATTCCAAATGTTTACGTATTCCTTAAGGATCACGTGACAGTTGATTGAAAAATAAAGTAGAAATTTTCATCGCGAAACGCTGAGTCAATGGGCTTTTCTTTGTTAATTATTTAATTGTTGTCTTATGATAAAATCACATATCCTATGTCCATTCCTGGATTCCAAGCTAAAACTCTGCCAATTTTCATCCAAATCGGTTTGGTAGTTTGGCCGTGAAAACGCAACAAACAGAGAGACAGATAGACAGACAGACACACTTTCGCATTTATTATATTATTAAGAATATATCATTCAATAATATGCAGACTTTTCAGACGATTGCTCATTTTTTTCGTCAAACATTTTAAGAAATACTATTCGACGAAAATCTATTAGAATGAAAATAAGGTTTTATGTATCATTCAATAATATGCAGACTTTTCAGTTGATTATTCATTTTTTTCAAACATTCAACCAAATACTATTCCACGAGAATCTATCAGAATGAAAATAATGTTCTATGTTTCATTCAATAATATGGAGACTTTTCAAACGATTACTAGTTATTTTTTGTCAAACATTCAACGAAATACTATCTTCAGCTCATTAGCACTTCAAAATAATTCATCGTTTTGTTTTTCATTGAAAATGTGGAATGATATACATTTAAAAATCGATTTTCGTCTTTTCAGTGTTGGTCAAAGGCAGCAGTTATGTCTGGCCCGAGCGCTGCTGAAAAAAACGAAAATTCTCGTTTTGGATGAAGCAACGTCTGCAGTGGACATGGAGACTGATAAGTTGATTCAAAATACAATAAGACAGGAGTTTTGGGATTGCACTGTTATCACGATTGCACATAGACTGTACACAGTTTTGGATTATGACAGGTGTGTTTATGTCAGTTATTTTAATATCTTCGGCATTAATAACTAGCCAACTTTTAATATCAGCTGGCATCTCCATTATCGTAATAGTTTTAATTTAGTTATGCAAATCAACTTTAAAATTTAATTACCTCCGGCCTAGTGGTAAGGGGGCCAGAGGATTCCAGGTTCAAAACCCGATTCTACTGAAAATCTGTCGTGTATTTGTCCTGTTATTTGGCCTGTTGCACATCAAATCATACGTAAGACGTCGAAGGTTCTTCCGCTAGTGTGGTGCGGAAGAACCACACTAGAGAGAGGGGTTGGAGGAGGATTGAGATTAAGCGTCGGTCTCGTCATCTGACTGCGGTTCAAAATTATGAGGTCTGTCCCAAAATAGCCTTTGTGTTGCTGCAAAACGGGCCAACTTTAAAATTTACAATTTATTTAATTTTCGGAAATATGAAAGTATAATGAAAAGCAAATACAGACGAATTTGAAAATCCTCAAAAAATATTTGTGTAGGGAAATTATTTCAGTATTTGAACTAAGTTTTGATTTATAAACAGAATGAAAACGCACTAACTGTTTTGTATGTAAGGGAATTTAAGTTAGGCCTTTACAAGGAACTGTTAAAAAAAGTGTGTTCAGCAGAACGCCTCCCTAAAAATACGAGATTCAATGAAGAATATATATTTTTTTTTATTTTGTCCATGCGTAATTCTAATTTAAACTACAGTTTACATATACTGTAGCTAATTATGAAATGCATTACCTTAATCATAACACATAAATGAACAACAGAATCGCTGGAGAAGAGTACTTTGAAGAATAATAGATATACTAAACAAAATTAAAATTAAAAAAGAAAGAAAAGTATAGATAAGAAACAGCAGATTTAAACATAAACGATAACAATACATCTTTTAGCTTACTAACGCAACAGCCTCAAGTGATTGCATCAACAGAAGTTTAAAACGATTAATATTTAAAACACATAAAAATTAATTTAGAAAGTAAAAAATGTTCAAAAAGGAAAAAATGAATGAGAAATCGAATGGCGAACTTGATCGAAGACCACTCGCCATAAAGATTCCAAATTAGACAAGATTTTCTTTTTCAAGGGTAAGATTATAAATCAAAAGTATAAGGATTTTGATCCTTATACTTTTAAGGATACCTTAAGGATTTTGCATCTTGATCTTTCAGAATGTTTCTCATATTGATATTGGACAGGATTCAGGCCACAAAGGGTATACTTTTGATTTAAAATCTTACCTTTGACAGAAAATCTTGTCTAATTTGGAATCTTTATGGCGAGTGGTCTTCGATAAAGTTTTCCATTCGATTTCTCATTCATTTCTTCCTTTTTGAACATTTTTTACTTTCTAAATTAATTTTTATGCGTTTTAAATATTAATCGTTTTAAACTTCTGTTGATACAATCATTTGAGGCTGTTGCGTTAGTACGCTAAAAGATGTATTGTTATCGTTTATGTTTAAATCTGCTATTTCTTATCTATAATTTTCTTTCTTTTTTAATTTTAATTTTGTTTAGTATATCTATTATTTGTATTCTGTATTATATTAGAAATAGCTGCATATGCGCCTTTATATATAATACTAAGAATTTTTATTAATGTTTGATTAATTAATTTAATCAATTTTTAAGTAATATTTTCGTTAAAATTTAGTCAATTTATAACTGGTACTTTGAAGAAGGTGAGCTTAACATGGAGTTTAGGGTGCGTACTCACTTCGTTTCCCTTAAGCTCGCCAATTTTTTGTCGTCAAGAGAGAGTGCCAGAACATTTGTTTTGAATGCCAGCTGAAAATTTTTTCGGCTTCGTTTGCGCATGCGCCGACAGTAATTTGTTTTACCGGTCTACGGCGCATGCCCTTAATTTCGCCTCATTTCCATTGGTCCACTGTCTGCTCTATTCGATTTGATTGGTCGGCGTATGAATTTGAATAATACTTCGTTTGGAATTTTTGGTCATTTACCAAACGATTTTTTTCAATAACAGTTCGCTTCTCTTCTAAAGATTTTCGTTCATCGAGTTTGCTCATTCTCTTTCTCTGTGTTGCTGATTATGACTTCCAAATATCGAACAAGCAATGTTTTTTCTGGAAACAATGGTTCCCTTGATACGTTTCATCGTCTTCAGACGTCGTGTTGTTCCTGTGTTGTGCTTTCCCTATGTGTTTCGTTTATCAATGAAAATGCGAGGCTTTGAGGGGCCCGCTTTGCTGTAAGTGAAGCCGCTGATGTTTTTTTAGGTAAAAAAATTTGCCCGGTGCACACTTGCAATGCCGAAGGATTGCGTGCTCAGTCTCTCGTTCTGAGATGCCGGAGGCATCGAATGCGCAGTAGACCTCTAAAAAACTCACTGCACATCCTAAACAGTGTTTGGCGATGCAAATAAAATTGCGCCAAAGAAAATTGGCGAGAAAATAGTACGCACCCTAAACTCCAGGTTTACCGAAGGAGAACAGATGGATTTCTGATAGTAGCTAAAATGGGAATCCATCAAAACCAGTGGCGGTTTTCCGCACAGGTGTTAGAGGCGGCCGCCTCGTGCTTCGAGAATCTAGAGGGGCCTCAAAATCTATGCAACATACTTCGCAGTGCTAAGCCGGTATCAAATTTACGATATTGAAGCCTTAATTCGATTCACAGAAAAGATTCTCCCTCATCTCTTTAAAAAAATAAAGGAGTGAAAACAGTGGAACGAAGCCAGGGCCAGAGAAACGGACCCTGTTTCTCCAAAACGTTGTAACCGATCTAGAAACCCTCGAGCAACCCTCCGACTATTGGAACAGGACACCTCTTCTGTGCAAAGTCGAGACGCAAGGACTCGTTTAGATTTTTTTATTGGTATCGGAGGCGACCGGAAAGACTGAAGGTAAGGTATCCCTTTGTGTGAAAAGAGTGCAGTTCTTGTAAGTTTCTGTAGTTTCATTTTACTGTCATAAATCGGACAAGCAAGGCAACAATTCGCCTATCTTTAAAAGAAACGGTTTTCTTGTCTGGAACTGTTACTAAAGAGGAACGGGAAAATAAATTTTGCCCCTTGAAGAAACTAATTGGTATCATTGAAAAGGCGAGACTCGTGCTTTTCTTTAAGCGTTTTTTTGGGGGACGGGGGGGGGGGTTTTATAGTCATGTTTACAATGTTTTAGTTGAGGGGCCTCAATCTTATTGGTCTTTCTTTCGTGGAAAATAATTGGAGAGAAAAGTTGTGCTTCTCTGTTTTAAGTTAGGAGAAAGTAGGACGTGCGTAACGCATCTTGTAAAAAAATGAAAAATTCTTGTTTCTTTCTCAAAGAGACCTTATAGTGTCTTGAGATGGAAGTGATCAAAAGATCCATCCATGTTCGACTACCAGATATTAAAGCAATATCAATGCAAAAGCTGGCTAATACCTACATTTCTATTTATAACATAAAAATTGAAAGAATAAAAATATAATTTGTATGCAATTCCAGATACTTTTGTAGATGTTAACCACTCGTATGCCGCGTTGGTTGAAAAGTAACTACAATAATGAGAACAGTAAAATAATTCTGTCATAAAACATTAAAAGATTTATCTGATTCGCAGCGATCAAAATGCAAAAATGTATCAAATTTCAATGTGAATGCTGCCATTTATTTAAACACTAAATAATTTTTATTCAGTGTATGTTTATTATCACTAAAACTCGTTTCGGGATTGCCACGATATGTCATCAGCATTACACGACGTTGCAATTATAAAGTGATGATTTTAATTCATAATTAGGGAAAATCAAATCTTTTATACTGCTTATGTCAATTCGAATCTCTTTAACATAAAATTATTGAAATTGATTTAATTACCGAAATTCTACACAAGATTTGTATGCCTTTGTTGTGTGCTGTGGCTATTGATTCAGAATATTTTTACTGCATTTCATTGGGTATCTCTTTAATTTATTTCAAATCATTTCATGCATAGTTTTATTTCTAAATGCATTTAAATCTTGAGGAAGTAAATGATTTCGTAAATTATGTTTTTAAATAAAGTTGATTTTTAAATTATAAAAAAGTTAAAGCACTTGTATACACATTTATAAAATTTGTCTTAAGCTAAGTTATGTTTGCTCGCTATTATAACCGGTATTTTATGATTCATTATTATAATAAATACGTTAATTTATATTATATTAATTTTTTATTATAAATATAATAAATCATCAAGAAACAAAATAAAAATTATTAAGAAATAAAGATTGAACAAAGTAACGGATTAAAGAGAGAGAGAATCCACCAGATGAACTTTCTCAAGACGTCACTCAACCTGAGTGGATTCAAAATAAAAGACAACAGGAATGCTCTTCTGCTTTACGCAAAGAAGCAGTACCTATAACAATACTCTAAATGACTTAATTTTTTTTGACGGCAAATTAGAAGAAATGGCTTTTGAAACTTGCGTAACAAACTTAACCACAAAATATGCTGATGATATCGAAGCACATTATTTCAAGGACGAAGTGAAACATTTTATTCAATACACAAAAAATGAAAAAGTAACAAACTCAATGGATTTGTACAAATTGATTAAAGATGGTCTACAATCAACATTTCCCAACGTGGAAACAATTTTAAAATTTTTTCTCACTCTACCAATTTGTAATGGAAGCGGAGAGAGATCGTTTTCAGTTCGGAAACGCGTCAAGAACTATTTGTGGAATAGTATGAGCCAACAGCATTTAAATGAACTATCGCTTTTATTTATTGAAAATGATTGTAGTACAGGAATTCGATTATGAAAAAATTATAGACAAATTCTCAAAATTAAAAGCAAGAAAAGTTACTTTTTAGTAATTTTATGTCTTTCCACACCTGTTTATGTGTTCATAAAATTTTACTCCGAATTTCAAAAGTAGCATTTCATTGCTGCTACTAATATATCTGACATAATATTTATTTTTGTATCTCCTTCTAAAGTTTAATTTCATTTGTTGTTACTCTTTAGCACTGTAATTTGTTTTATAACCATTGAAGAATGTTTATTTAATTATATTTTTTATATCAGAAAAAGTGTGAATAAACTGAATTAGTAAACAAATTTTTCATGGTATACTTTTGATTAGTTATATTATATTTAAAACATATTGCGTTGCTTTAGAATTCCCATTCTCATTTTTTTAAAGAACAGAACAGTTTTAAAGAAAGGAACAATAATAAAAAAAATAATGATTTACTTTGCAGAAGCTTAAAAAACTATATAATATTTTTTTGAATAATTATCTTAATTTACCTTAAAATACTGTTTTTAAAATTTTTCGGGAGAGTAATTCTATAGTTTCCCTCTTTTTTGCCTGCATTGTTATTAGAATATACCATTCTATCCTTTGGGTCAAAAGAGTAGACACTGTTTATTCCATCTCCAAAATTAAATGGCTATAAAATGGTTCTCAGTTTATGGCAAAATTCATTATATTTCATAAAGATAAATTGATGATTTATGAGCTCATTTACCATTTTATAAATGAATAATTTGAGTGAATTTAAATTTAAGTGAAGAAAAACAAAAACTATATTTATTAAAAACAATTTTGAAACTTGGTTCCTGTTAAATATCAAATTTGAATACTTGGATACTGCGATGTCCTTCCTACCCACTAGATAGAATCAAAGACCAAAAGATATCACGGTCACTTAATTATTTTAAATTTCAAACCAAAAATCTCTCTATTTTGAATAAAAAAAAGATTTATTTATGTATTTAAAATCACTTATATATAAAAGAAGCAAAAAATATTACAAAAATATTATAAATAAATTATAAAATATTAATTATATAAATTATTAAAAATACTAAATTATATAAATTAAAAATATTAAATTATATATGTTATTCAAATTGGTTAACGAAGACCAAAAATTGAAAGCACAAATAAGTTATTTTACATTACATTTTTATCATCAATAAAATTTTCTTGGGAGGGGGGCCTCAAAATCATTTTGCGCCTGGGGCCTCATATCGTCAAAATCCGCCACTGATCAAAACTAATACAGAAAACACGTCAAAAACCAGCTTTTATTCAATCCGAAAGGAGGACGAAAATCCCTCTTCAGTAAAGCTTTCATATTGTTACTTTGAAGAATGGAGAGAAAAATATAGGTTTAGACGGGAAAAAATGAAAAAGAACAGTGCTTTTTTTCTCAAAATAATTAAGGTTGCTAATTAACTTTGGGAATTTAATTTTTAAACTTGTCAAAATTGGATACAAAATATGATAGTAAGTATAAATATTAATAGTAGCCAGTAGTATTAATAGCAAGTATAAATATTAATATTAATAGTAGTATAAATATTAATATTAATAGTAGTATAAATATTAATATTAATAGTAGTATAAATATTAATAGTAGCTTTAAATATAATAGTAGCCATTATTGAAAAGTAAATCGGTTTTAAATGCAAGATGCAAAACCTGAGAATAATTTTCATACCATTTGTTCTCACAGGAAAAATGGCATTTTAAATGAAATCGGTTTGACTTTTATTACAACAGTAAAAATTACTGAATTTTAAAATAAAGAAGATGGTTTAAGATGAGAGAATTACAGATGGTGTAAAAATATTTTTTGTGCCTTAATATGTTCAGAAATTACGGAGAAGAAATTTCAAAGTTTTGGTTAGTTTTTATTTAACAAATATTTCAAAATATCGCAATTTGTGTCAGATTTAGTAACTTTATGTCCAACGGTCTACCTGTAAAGCGTAACTATAAATAGATAGAGAGAGAGGTTCGTTTTTTATTAGTAAATACTGTTATTATTTTCAAGCCTCAGTTTGATATAGCAGATTTATTTTGACCTCAAGATTTATTTTTACAATTAAATCTCATAATAATTTATCAGTCAGAAATAAACATTTGTATTATTTTTAGTCCTTTTATATGCAATATAAAAAATATTGTGTAGAATTTAATTGGGACTAAGAAAATTGAACTAAAAAGTATTTACTTGATTTTTATGAGGGTTTTTTTTGGATTAAGACAATGATGAAATCAGAAATATTTCAACGCGCATCTTTTCTTGAAAGAATATACTAAATCCTCCAGTTTGAAAAGCTGGAAAGATCGGAGATAAAATAACCATCTGTCTTATTGCTCTTATATTATTATTTCTACAGTCATATTGTGCTATCAGATTTCATGTGGTATCTGAACTTTTTCTATACAATTTTAACTAAAGACGTTGTAAATTTTCTCTTTAATTGAATCTATAAAAAAATAATCTTTATTGGACTACTTTTAGATTCTTTTTTCACTTATAATTTTATTTGCATTGTAGAATCTTGGTTATGGAGAAGGGAAACATTGCCGAAGATGGCAAGCCAGATGACTTGCTGGAAAATCCACAGTCTTTCTTCTATCAGTTAGCAAGTTCTGCTGGCCTTCTGTAACATAGACTCTAAATATTGCCATTCAAATTAAGGTCGCAGTCATAGCCAGATGACTTGCTGGAAAATCCACAGTCTTTCTTCTATCAGTTAGCAAGTTCTGCTGGCCTTCTGTAACATAGACTCTAAATATTGTCATTCAAATTAAGACCGCAGTCTGCATTCATATGTTGTTTGGTTGTGAATACTTGTAGCTTCTTTCATAAGAATGATTAAATTTTTTTCTCAGATTTAAATAGCTGTGGGAATCATTATTTTATGTCTTCTAAACGTAAAATTCTTATCATATTTTGTTAGAATTTTTACATCTGTTTTATTTTTTTGGTATCACATTGTATAAATTTAAGGTCACTTTTTCAGTATCAGAATAATAAACAACACTTGTATGTAGCACAAATGATTATTTTGTTTACATTTTGTAACACTATTGGAGAACTCTTTATTTCTGGAGAAAAATTATAATTTTCACATCACTGCACTTGAGGAAGATTATAAATAAGAATTTATTTTACAGGGAAGTATTATTTTTCAAAATAACATAACTATTGTGTTCAATTTCTTCCGTAAACTAAGACCAAACAGTACAGTTTCGTTAGGAAATATATTTTGGTGCTGTTTACATTTGATTAGTAAACTACTCGTATATAACCTGACACACATCTATAAGTAATTGTGAAACGAGTTGCAATAACCACAGCGAACCATTAATAATTCCATTTCTATTTTTTGCATGAACTACATACATAACAAAATGAACAAATTAGAATTGAAATAAAAGAAAAAAAGCCGGGGCAAGGAAGAGAGTGACTATGCATGCTAAACGCGTAGTGCCCATACTAAAGACAGACACCTCGTTCAATACTTTGCTTCGTCAAACTGACATACACACATAACAGAAAAGAACAACATAGTAATGAAATGAAACCATCGGGAGTGGCCTCCCCTAAACTTTCTCGTATACTCAATTCCTCAATAACTCTCGTATAGCATGTCAGTTCCCCGCACCCTCTCTCGGATAAAAATTTCGAATCTGCTCTGTTCCCAGAACGCAACAAGTTCCTCCAGGACACGTGAAAACAACAAAACAAACGGAAATAAAATAATCCGAGAAGGATCAGAATTCGCCAAAAGGGGAAAAAAGGAGCCAAAAGGGAAGAAAAAAGCGCCACGCAGGGGTTATTAAGCATAAGCCTTTCCTCATGATGAAGCTAAATATCATGCACAAATATTGCTTCCAGTAAGCATGCGCGTCGACCTCAAAAGTAAAAAGAAATTGAATATGCAATTTGAGCTCCTCTTTTTTAACCGATTGAGAGGAAAATTGGGAACAATAATTAATGTTAGCATCCGTGATACCAAGTTTTATTTATCTAAGCCAAAGGGCTTATGAGATATAATTTTTACAAGTATGCGATTATATAGATTCTCAGACAGTCAACCCTTTGACAGATTTGGCCCAAAATTCAATACGGACCTACAATCATGATGATAAGACTGAGTGCCAAATTTTATCTATCTAGCTACTCAAGTTTGTGAGCGATCGCGTTCACATTAACACGGACATATAGACACACAGACTTCCCGTGGACAGATTTTGTCCACAACTTAATAGAAACCTACAAATTATACGTCAAGACTACATACCAAATTTCACTCTGCAGATTTAATAGTATTTCAGTTATCGTGTTCACAGACAGACATAATTCCAAAATTGTGTTTTTCGGACTCAAGGAGGTCTAAAACGTGGAGATTCATCAAAATCTCTAGTTCGAATTTTTTTGACGATTGCAACACTTTCTCTTTGCATACTTCGTATACGAGAAAGTACAAAAGAAAAAAAAAATACGGGACAAGGAGAGAGTGACGACGCATGCAGAACGCGCAGTGTCCATAAAAAAAGACACCTCGTTCGATAATCTGCATCGCCAAACTGACCTACACATATAAAAGAAACGAATAATGTTAAGAAATTCTGCTAAATTGTTTCTCGTACCTTTATTCTTCGAAGCGTTCTTTCTTTAAAATTTTTACGTCATTTCTTTGAGCTAGTCACTTCACTTGACATCCATATTAGCAGCTATTTAATCGGAATCGTATGACGTTGTCTATTCGATTCCCGCAGCTGATATGTAGATCTACTGATTATTAGCAGAGTATATATGCTTGTCTCTACTATGACATTTAGAGGTACGGTCTGTAGGCCCTCAAAGCATTCTCTCCTCGGAGAGACTTCAGTTCCATGTAAGCTGTTGCTGGTACTGTACCTATAAGATGTAGGACAAGTATCAACCCTGTTAAATGGAAATGTTATGATCTGTAAATATGTTCTTAAATGTGGTCGTCCAAATAAATGTCTCTTTTAACTTATACGATTCGTCATTTCTGAAACAATAAGAAATGCTCTATCTCATAGAAGTTCCACTGCAAAAGCCAGGACGCTTTTGGCTTATTATTCAGCAGCTCTTCCTAACTAGTGTTACTCAAACTGCCTGTCTCTACTACAAGGATTATGGTTTTTACGAGACTAACAAGTTATATTGGCAAACTCGCTTCCTGTGCCTAACAAATAGCATACAAATGAAATAAAATTTACAAAAAGAGACAGTAGTTGGTCAGATTGGCAATGCATGCAGAACGCGCCGTGTCCATACTAAAGACAGACACCTCGCTCTATGTTATGAATCGCCTAACTGACCTTTAAACATAACAAAGAAAGAACATCATTAAAATGAAATAAAATAAAAAAGACGCAGCTTTGTCTAACCGTTAAAAATTTCTTATATGTGCATTATTTTAAAAATTGTTGACTGACAAGTAGTTTCGCTTTATGCAGGAACCAAAGTTAATCAGTTTAGCATTGCTTTAAAATATGAGCAAGACGGACTTCTTTTTCATAAGTTTAAAACTAAAATATAAAATGACAAGACATTTTCTTCTTCATACGAGTATAAATATTTTATCTGTTGATTATATACATTTGAGATATCCTTTGTATTTGTATGAAATGACGTTTTCACACGTGAATAAATATAATGCAAATTAAATTATGATTCCGATTAAATGCCTGCAACAAAATTCAAACTACTGTCTGTGGATTTGCTTTTATACTTCCAAAATTGACTCCTATTTTTGTGCTTTTGAAAATTGCTGACCAGAATACTCATGCTGGAAAAAATAAAAGATTAACGAAGCAGTTATTCATTAAATAATTTGCGAAAGATTATCTTTCTCCTATTCATTCTCAACCATAAAAAATGTAGCATCCATTTAACTGAGAAAGATGAAGTATTCTTAAATAGCAATCCTACCGAACTAAACGTTTCACCTAATGAGATCGCCCCCGTTTTTTAATATGACCTCGGCGTTTCGAAGTGAAATATGCGATATTCGTTCTTCTTTCCATAAATTTCAAAATAAGGCTCAACCTACATAAATTATAGAAGAGCATTTTAAAGAATCCAGAAACAATAATTCCCAAGGTCTTTTTATTATTTCTACGATTGTAATTCCAAGATACTGAATCTTACTTCAGTTGCTGCAATCGTCAATCACTCGTGTTTTAGATCTATCATCAATTCCATTTTCCCATCTGACGCTCTTGCAATCTTCCAAGCAGTTGAAGATCTTTCAATTCCTGAGGGATTGCCTTAAATGTATTAAAAATGTTTCCATAAACTCACCAAAGATTGTCCTTAGATTGTACTTTAAAATCATAAAATAAAGAATAGGATAAAATTCAATCAAAAAGTCACACTCATTTAGACCTCAGGTTACTCAAACATTTATTGGAAATAAAAAAGGGGATTTTTTCGCAAAAAAATAGCAACAGAACTCTTTACTTAGATTGGATTGCAGGGGACATATAATCTAGCATTTTCAAAAACTAATTGAGGCATTCAGAAATAGCAAATATCAAGATATTTCGGGTGGGAGATCCCATCGATTATTTATGAAATCTTTAAAATTTCTACACACTGCGCCATAACATTGGTAAAAATTAATTACATAGAAAATTTCTTTTTACAGAATTTCATTTATTTACATCAGTTCACCGAGTTCTCAACGAAAAAAATACATTTTCAACTCATACAATGAAATTCACTCAACATTGAATATTTCATATCGATAAACTAGGGAAGAGAAATGTATCACATCAGTTGAAAATGGTAAATGTGGAATGTACGGTACCGACTTAGTTTTCGCCAATTTTTCTTGGCGCAATTTCATGTGCCGTCGCCAAATACTGTTTTGGATGTGCAGTGAGCTTCTATTGCTCTCTTGCGCATGCGTCACCTGAAAACGAGAGATTGAGCACACAATGCCTGCGGCATTTCAAGTGTGTACCGGGCAAATTTTTTTTGATTTAAGAAACATCAGCGGCCTCGCTTTCAGCATAGCAAGAAACTAGTAGCTTCGTTTTTTCATTGAATGTTAGGAATCTAGTTTTTTTAAAAAAATTCCGAAAACTAGAATTTCCGCAAGCAATGCCTGCGGCATTTCAAGTGTGTACCGGGTAAATTTTTTAACTTAAAAAACATCAACGGCTTCGCCTTCAACATAGCGGAATAATCGTAGCTTCGCTTATTCATTGAGAAACGAAACACACAGAATAACATGCATGGTACTGAACCGATATTCCATCCGAAGAATTCCAAACGAAGTTTTAATCAAATGCGAATCTATCGACCAATTGCATCGAAGAGTTGAACAAAACATTCCAATCGAAACGTGACGCAATATAGCCTGATAAGCAAAACGCAGATGAAAAGATCAATTTGTGCGCATGCGCGCTTGTCACTCGTTAAAAACATTCAGACGCATCCAAAACAAATGTTCTCTCATCGCCGTTCTTGGCGGCAAAGAGTTGGCGATTCTAAGAGGAACGAAGTAAGTCGGTACCGTACACTCCACATCAACCTTGAAAATCTCAAATCCACCTATAAGATGAAATTCTTGTGTATATTATATGTATTCAAAACGCCAATTAAAACACACAGCGAAACCACACAAAACACACCTCACAAACATATCAAAACAATTCAAAACTCCACACAAAGTAAAGAATGAATCTCTGAGAAAAATTTGATTCTTCAAATATCTCCGTCTTACAAGGACTTTCTTCAAAAGATAGGAATCAACATTTGCGAGACATTCTCCGTAAAGATTTCTGGCAACAGTTTATTATTTGAAATGAGAAATATCGTCTGCTACTTTTAAATTTATTCTTCTTTCAAAATGTCGCGTGTAAACAAGCTGTGGATTGCAGGAAATGTTTTTGCGCTTTCTGAAGAGAAATGTTCCTATTCCATAATTCAAAAACGTTGTGAAATGCATGGTATTAAAATTTCTAAGTGCAAAATGAGCAACATTATTAATCGGTAAGTGAAAAACAGTTAAACATTACTTCTATATGGAAAGAAGACACCAAACGAATACTTGAAAAAGGTACGTACCGTTTCAAATTCTTCTAAAATGAAATCGCTGGTAACAAGAGAAAATCCGCCTACACATAAATCAAATCTAAAGTCTTTAAATGCATCTGTAGCAACAATAAATAAAATAATAAACTAATATTTATAACTTTAAAAAGTTTAAAAACATCATCAGCTTTTGTCGAGGCATGTAGCTCAACGCTGAACAGTTTGTAGACTTCTGTATAAAATCTATTTAACAGGAGATAAATGGAAATAGCTTGTGACCCTTGATGAAGCATGAGTTTGTCTAAGTTTCTGCAACAAAAATAGGTCTATTTACTATAGAAAACGAAGAGAAGAACTGTACAAACCTGGCTCCGTGAATACAAATAATGTTTCACTAAGGGACTTATGATTATCGCAGTGTTTTTCTACAATGGGGAATTAAAAATAAGAAGATTGGAAAAAAAATAATGAAATCAACTCAACGTACTATCAAGAGAAAGTTTTACGTCCGATATTTAAAGAAGAAATTTCATTTTTTGTCCCAATGAATTTCTAAGAGTGAAACTTCATCAAGATAAAGATATAAGTCTTACTTCGAAAAATACTACTGCATTCCTTGAAAAAATGGAGACTTATACAGTTATTGCATATCTGTATAAGTCTTCATTATCTCTTCGACATATTCCTACGAAGTCCCCTGACGTTTCATCTATGGACTATTGTGCCTTTGGTCTATTGAAAAGAGCTCATTCTAAGCTCAAACAAACCACGATTGATGGACTCGGAAAAGTAGTAGAAGAGAATGGAAATCAATACCTCTGGAAATTTTACAGAAAGCCCTTCTATCTTGAAAATCACGATGAAGACTTATAGTCCAGAAAAAAGGCTATCAGATCGAACATTTAGAAATATAGTCTTTACATTTTAAACATTAATTAAGCGGAAACAAAAAGCCAATTCAAAGCTGCATTAAGGAGAAATGAGGTTTTAGATTAGTAAATAGTAGAAATTTTCTTGATAAGATGAAATAAGAGTTGGAAACCTAACATTTGGAGTTTAATGATGCTTTATAGATATCGAAGATTTAATGAAAATTCTATAGAACTAATTGAAGTTTTTATCTAAACTTATACAAAAAAATGCATTGCTTGCAGAAGATAGTCATTACTAACCTCTATTGAACATAAGACTCCGAGCGTCACAACATGTTCCAAGAGGAGTTTCTTTTTATTTCTTCAGACATGAAAATAATTCTCCACACAACCATTCAAGATGGCGGAGAAAAGACGTTTTCCTTGGTTAGATCTTATAAATAATGAGTTTGGGTATTGTTTAGATTATGTTTAAAAACGTTGTTTAAAACTACAACACAAAATATTTAGAACAATAGATTCTCCACGATTAATAGTGTTATCCTTTGTTACAATTAATAATTGAATTTCCATAATATTTTCCATTGTTAATTGTAATTTTGAATTTATTTCTGATACGGCTAATGATAGACTAGATTAATTTCACAAATAGGTTAAACAGGAAATCTGGAAGAAAAACAAATTTCAGTAATATTGACCGATTTATAATTCAAATAAAGAAAAAGGCAGAATTTTACGTGCAATTCTAGGTGATTCATGTGAGAACAAATTATAACATTGTAAGAAGCACTATCCATGGAAATGCCCTTACTATAGGCTTATTTTTTTATAAACACTGAATTATAGGACATTGGGTTAGTAAATATTCTAAAAAAGAGAATGTGATAAAAAATGAATGTATGTTTTCTCGTGCAAATATAATGTACCAGTAAAACTTCTCCTAAGGGATCAAGTTAGAAAACTCTAGGTTGATATTTCCTGAAAAATATGGAAAAAATATTTACGTAGACTGCCAAACGTTTCAGGCAAAAAGGGTTTATCCGAAAGCAAGAGAAAGCATTACCATGGGAGTATCCCGGTGCATATTCCCATTCTCTACCCTATTTCGAGTATGGAGGAAAATCGAGCAATTTCATTGGTTAGCTCCTTCGAGACGTCTTATGCGTTCTTGTTTAGCATAAGGAATCCGCAATTGATCAATAGTAAACGTCAAGACGCAACTGTCAATTGATTCGTTTTATTAACTAAGTCACATAAACTTAATTAGTTCGATTTAATCTTTTAAATTATGCCCAAGTTTCACATGTATTTCATTCCCTACCCTATTTCGAAAAGAGTTGAAGTTCAATTTTAATCTTCTATATTTAGTAGTATTGTAATATATATTTCTAATTCGGTATGTATTTTGTACCCTACCGTATTTCGAGGACAGTTAAAGTTCGATTTTGTCTGATTAATTTTATTATTTTGATCTTATTTTAAATATTATTAATCTTATTAATTATTAATCTTATTTTAATAATTAATCTTTTTAAAATATTAATCTTATTTTTTTATTTTGTCTGACAGTTAAAGTTCGATTTTAATCTGATACAGAGCCAGCATGTCGTTAAGGAGATCTATACATTTTGCAGTACTGGAATTCTCAAGTTAATTTGCTGATACTTGGCAAAAGGCATCCCATACTTCTTTATCTTCAAATTCATCACAACAGATCCTCAAATTTCAGATCCTGGAAATCTGTCCTATCCTAAGGCCATAAACTCGCTCTTTTATTTTTCTTTCGCCCAATCAAGTAAATTGTTCATGATAGTACTTGAATGCTGGTTTTCTTTTGTCCATGGTGTTGCCGCTAAGCCATAATTAGATGCCAATAATGGCGTTGAATTCGCTGTTGTGTGCTGTGCATGTGTGAGATGTATGTGTTTAGCATGCATTATTGTTACTGCTTTTTAATTGCACTAAGCTACGAATGTATTTGACTATCACTATGATCTGTGTAAACATATACTCTGTGCTTGGTGTGATGTTCCTGTTTGTCCTAAATGTATAATAAAAATTTTCGAAACCTGCTCAGGGTAAGATTTGTCTTGAGTTAGTCTTGGTTAAATGTTTAAGCTAAAGTGATAGTTAGAAATATCGCAACACACGGTTTTGATCAGACCCAGTTTTATGTGTAGAGAGCATATCGTGATTTTATTCCTTTCTGTCCGAGATGTGCTCAACATTCATTCATCCGGGTGTCAGAGTTGTCACAGGATGTCAGATTCTATCCATATATTGGAAATATGTAGCTCAGCTCTCTCAATTACAGAGCAAACAGCAAATTTGGTATTTCTCTGCTAAAGATCCATTTAAGATAGATCTTACTTTTAATCCTGCAAGTTAGTGAATCCTACAAAATTAGATCGTATGGACGAGTTTTCGTTATTGTTTACTTAGATTAAAAACATTGTCTTTATTTGCATGACTTTTGGACTTCCGCTTTGAATATTCCACTGACTTAATTACGTAGTCCCCTTATTTTAATGTATATGAACAAAGCAGAAAACTCGTCCATCGATAACACTTTATTAAAAAATGTCCATAGACAATACAGTAGTTTCGAATAAATTAAAATTTATTTACATAATCTGTTTACAAGCTACATAATTATTAATACAAGAAAACGTAAGTCTGGTCGGTGAGAATTGATAATTAAATGGAAATGACTATCGGGATCTGCTACTACAATTTTAAATTATTGACCATCAAAAATAATATTACTAGGGACTTAACTGAATTACAGCCTCGTGTAAGTGGCTCGTTCGATATGGCTCGTACGTAGTCTGGCTTCATCTAAATTCCAAACTGGTTCTTTTCTCAACGTCGACGGTCATTCTTTCGCTCCCTTCAACACACGAACTCACTATCTGGTCTTCTTTTTTTAAAAAACGCCAACCATCCAGTTTTGCATAGCCACAGGTGTCTAGCCCCCAAAGCTTACTATTTTTCTGGCAAACCTAAATCCCTCCGGATATAATATATGCCCCACCGATGGAATTTTAATAAGTCATGTTTTTTTATTTTTTTAAGTCATGTACGAATAATTTGTTTCAATATATAGAGACTAGCACTTTTGGACGGCAATGAGCAAGATGAGCGCATTTCCTGTGCTCTTTGTTATATATCGCTAGGTACAATGCGAACATCTCTCCCTCCATTCTTCACTATACACTTAAACTCAATTTCTCACCAGACACACACACACACACACACACACACAGCCGACCTTACAGACAAATTGCGAGCCAACTGAATATTTTACGCAGAGCCGGCTTCAGAGTATTTGGCGCCTTGTGCGAAATTATTGTGGCACCCCCTGCCCCCTTATACATATCATATGTTGGTACATATGCTAAAAGATTGAACTATAATTATCAACTAAATAATAAAGATTTAACTGTAGTAGATGATTTAATTATAGTTAAAGATTTCGATTGTGATCCTTTCTATAGTATTCCAGTCGGCAGCCACATAACGAGCGCGAATTTTCAAATTTATGATATGGAATTGGCGCCCCTACACCTTCGACGCCCCTGCACATGCCTGGAGCCGGCTCTGATTTTACACAACATGGACGCTACCTTAAGTTCACCACAGATGTGCCAAGAATACTACTTGCAATGAATCATGCCTAAAAGCTGTTAGTGATTGTTTAAGTGTATTTCGTGGGTATTGCATGTGGAATTACCATGGACGGCAACTTATTCCCGTTTAGGCAGCAAAGTAATTTTAAGACTACTTTTAAGAATGAAAGAATTGCATAACACACTGGATTTCGCCGAAACTCCAAAATTTCCATACAATGATAAAATACTATCCTGTCTAAAGTAAAAATATAGTAAACACTTACGTATATGTTGCATAGCATTTATGGTGTTCTTACGTTACTTCAGACAGAAC
>BGPR01000579.1:0-69493 GCA_013235015.1 Araneus ventricosus
ATTTATAATCTTACCCTTGACAGAAAATCTTGTCTAATTTTGGAATCTTTATGGTGAGTGGTCTTTGATAAAGTTTACCATTCGATTCCTTATTCATTTCTTCCTTTTTGAACATTTTTTACTTTCGAAATTCATTTTTATGTGTTTTAAATATTATCGTTTCAAACTTCTGTTGACGCAATCACTTGAGGCTGTTGCTTTTGTA
This sequence comes from Araneus ventricosus, assembly GCA_013235015.1. Lineage (NCBI taxonomy): Eukaryota > Metazoa > Arthropoda > Arachnida > Araneae > Araneidae > Araneus > Araneus ventricosus. The sequence continues at coordinate 206 of BGPR01000579.1, forward strand.
CGCTAAAAGTTGTATCGTCATCGTCTTTGTCTAAATCTGCTGTTTATTTTCTATGCTTTTTTATTTAATTTTTGTTTAGTTTATCTATTTTTTGTTTCTGTATTATATTATAAATAGCTGCATTTGCGCCTTTATATATAATATTATGAATTTTTATTAAGGTTTTATTAATTAATTTAATCAATTTATTAATTTGTCATTCTTTACCTAGATATTTTTCATTCACTATAATTAAAAACCTTCTGATAGTCATTGGATTCTGGATAACAGTAGGTTCGAATTTTTTTAGCCACGCGGGGGAAGGAGAAACTGCACCTTTTGGGGGAAATATACGAGAAAGTTTAGAGGAGAACACTCCCGCTGGTTTCTTTTTAGAAAAGATTCGAAATTTATCACGAGCAGGAGACGTCATATGGATTTTTATATAATTAGGATAATATTAACAAAGTGACTGAAGATTATCTTATTGGATGTTGCAAAGACTTAAATACAACTTAGCAAGTCATATTGATTTATTTGATGAAATCAAAATTTGCCGTCGAGTTTTGCTATTCAGGTGAACAATATTACAGTATTTATTTAAAAATAATTTATTTAAAATGGATCCAAATTTTGTGACACTTCTGAAAAATATATTAGCCTTACCAATTACAGACGCATCTGCAGAAATATCTTTCTCATGATTGAAAATAATGAAGAAATTACTTGAGATCTAGCATTTATTAAGAAGGATTCATTTTCTTAGCCAAGATATCTGTCGTATCCGAATTAGCTATAAAATTAATTTGTGATTATATTATCTTCGAATTTGCTATAATGAATGTAAGAAAATGAAACAAAAGTAACATAATATTACTTTATTCTAGCAATTTGCATTCCAAATTGTATTTTGTGAGTTTATGAAGCAATTATTTTTGTTATTTCATTTGTGACTGGTTTTGAATATGATTGAAATGTTAACTTTATTAAAAATATTTTAATTATGTGTCATTTTAATGTATTCCTTAAGTCCTTAATATACCAATTTGTGCAATATAATAAATAACAGAATGCAATAAATTATTTTGTTGCGCGCAATTTGCTTCAAGGCCCCGCAAGTCAATTTTGAACCAGGCCCCGCTTTTTTCGGGCCGGCCCTTCGAAGGAATTGCCGATTTGTAAAGGAAATCACTGATAAACCGCCATAGTAGATAAATGTTAACATTTTTAGGCAAAATTTTATTGAATTTTTGCCCCAAAATTCACGAACAAAAGCATTAGAAGAAAATGCATTGCCGTGGATGCAGAATGAGTTATCTCTCCTACACTTCCAGGTCGTTTCAATGCACTATTCTATGCAAACACCAAAAATTCTCAAATGATACTTTTCGTGAACAGTTTCCACAATTTGGTGGAAATTTATGATTCTCAAACACGATGCTAATAAAAAAAGAAAAGAAAAAACATTACCTAGTTTTGATCAACTTGGACGCAAGTTCTTCTGTCATACTTCAGAGGAATCGATAAATAAAATAGTTTTACGTTCTCTATATAAAAATGTGGAAAATATTTATTCATATCAGTCTATCATGTGCCTTCTTATAGGTCGGAAAACGTTGAATACACTTTTAATTCAATGTTTACACGGTAATCTTTAAAGAAGACTTCATGTAAAATTTCTATGTACCCTTAATGCAGTAGTTTTATTTAGTTCTTTTAGAAACTGTAAGTTTTATACAAAACAACGGCATTTAGCAATATTTGCATTGACATCAAAGGAATCTTGATAATTTGCTTTTATGAACCTATATTAGAAAAGGCCAGGCGTGGAAGTAACGGTCACGTGGTTTGGTTTGGCTACTCTGCCAAAGAGATTCAGACTCAGCGGTCTGTTTACGTCTATAAATTAGCATACTGTTTTGAATTACTTAGGCAGGTTTACATCCGAGGTTTTTTTTTATTATTATTTTGTTGCTTCACCCACGCGCGGTAAAAAAAAATCTTATACCCGTTTATGTGATTCATTATAGTATTCTCGCTTCGCCGATCAGTTAGAACGTTTTGTGAATCAAAGGAAATATCGTTATTGCAGCAAAGGATAAGTATTCTAAAGTTTTCACTATTTGCGTTTAATTAGTTCTGATTTGAGTGTTGGTAAATGAGTGCCCTGTTTTTTAAGCTACTAAAAATAGTTCTTTTCATAAGATTTGAATTTGTGGTGAGTATTTTATTTTATAACTTTGTTTTGTTAAAATAGTTCTTTCTTGAGATTTGAATTTGATTTTGCATTATTTTAATTAAACAAAAGGAAAAGTAATTACAGTAAAGTTATTTTTCACAGAATTTAGAATAACTTGTTTTTTTTTGTTAAAAGGGTTCTTTCTAAGATTTGAATTTGTGGTATCTATTGGGAATCACTATTTGTTTCGATCGGATTTAGTCATTAATTTTGATATATTTTGCAAAACGAAAAGTTAGTGTCGATTGATTCATCATTTCTGTTTTTTCATACTTTTTTGTTTTGTTTTTTTTAAACACTCTGCACGATATTTTCTTACTACAACTTTCGTTAATAAAACTGTGGCAACAGATCCGAGATATTGTTGGCAAGCTGAAAAGCCTGTCTTAGACGGGCACAAATCTCTAGTTAATAAGATAAAACTGAGAGAGAAGTAGACATCCATCAGACATATGTACCATAAACTGTACGACAATTCATCTACTACTAGCACGCCACGTCACATCCCCTTTCCTAGGAAAAAATGGTGATACTGACAGATTAAAATTCGCTAGGAAAGAACCCTGTCCTCTGGGTTTTATCCTGTGTTTTTTTATTGCCCACGCCGACCCTGCTTACCCTAAGGGTGTAAAGCATCCTTATCCTGTTTTTTGCGTATCTGCGTTCCACAGAACCAGCTATGTGAAATATAGTACCGATGATGACCTTAACTACTTATGGACATTAGACGTCCGCATGCAAGCATTTGCTGATTGATTTTATTATAGCCGCTACTAGCCCGGTGAGATGTAGATTTGGTAACTTACTACACTTGGCTTGCTTACCAATTGATGCTTGCACTTGCCAATTTTCTTTTTTGTGTGTGTGGGGGGGGGGGGTCGTGTAGTTGCTGTTCCATGAGAATTTTTTCCCTTGTGTAACGGTCTGGCATGATGACGTCCCGCGAAAGTGTTAGAATTTCACTCCCTTCGTGGCTAAACAAAGGATAGCGCTAATTACCTGAAGATTGTCTTGGTCTCTTAACCATCACACTATATCTCTACATGGTGGTGGCTATATTTCTTACTAAAGGGAAAATAGAGGCCCATGGGCTATCGAAAGCAATGGAATATCTTTTCTTGCAGTGATTTGAAAAGGAAATAAATCCTTTTCCTGCCTTATTTTTAGAGTTGGGAGTACATCATGAGATTTCTTTTCCCCATATCTAATAGTTAAGTACTGGACAGCAGTGGCGAATCCGGGGGGTGGGTGGGGTGGATATCGGGCTGCAGCCCCTCCCCTTAGCTAGACCAGAATTCTTTTTTATTTAAAATCACTACAGCTGTTTTTTCTTAATATCCATTTTAAGAAAGTGAAAACATTTCTTCCTGGTTTTTGACAGGCTAGAAAGTTTTCCCACTTTTGTAGTCATTCCACTCGTATTTGTAGCGTTGACACGGTCAAAAACATGTTTTTGCTAGTTATTGTGTTTTTCATTGTGTTTTTTGTTAAATTATCGAAAGTACTGTAGTGTTCTTTATGATTCTTATTGTCAGGTGAGTCAAGTCCGTAAAGTTAAAGTGTTTTGGTTCACATAAGCCATAAGATTTGACATTCGTCACGACGATACAAAATTTTGAATACCTCAGCCCACCCCACCCCACCCCAGACCCAAATCCTGGATTCACCACTGCTGGACAGACAATATAATCAAAACCTTTTTGATAGAACAAATGAACTCTTTCTCATTTACAAAACCCCGAGGAGTATCAATGGGATAGATTTAATTGTTTTCGGTTGAAAATTTCATAATACTACTAAATGTATCTGGAGTAGTTTGTTTATTTATTTATGATTAGAAAATGTAATGTAATTTAACATTTTTCCGACTCATGATTAACATTGATTACTTTATTTTCGTTTTAACGCATTCACTTTTTTCCCCTTCTAGGATGTTCCACGAGAGCTTCTTAAGTGTAAAGAAGAGGGCTCCAATCGATTAGATCTCAGCAAATCAAACGTAAGAGCAATTTTCGTCTTAGAATTTTTATACTGTGGCTGCAGGCAATTAATCTTCTATTTTTGTGGAATAGATATAAATGCTACAAAATGAAATCATTATTCGTTTATCTTAGAACTGTCTTTTGATACTAATGTAGATAACCCAGTTACCAGTCACAGTGCGTGATCTGACCCATCTGGAAGAGCTGTATCTCTACGGGAACAAACTGTCTACTCTTCCAGCAGAGATTGGATGTCTAGTCAACCTGAAGACCCTGGCCTTGAGCGAGAACTCCTTAACTAGTCTACCCGACTCTTTGGCCAATCTGAAACTGCTCAGAGTGCTTGATTTGAGACACAATAAACTGAATGAGGTTGGTGGACCTTTGAAGCATTTGATATAGGATGTCCGTAAACCATTGCAACAAAGCTTTAAAAAAATAAGTTGATATCATTGTAGAGTAGACATGCCAATATTAGAGGGAATTAGTTTCCACGATCTTTGTAATGTTATACAAATTGAAAGTAATTTTGTAATCGGGAACCAACTGCCACTTGGTGGATTTCGAGTTCAGATTTGTGAACGGCACCTAAGTGTATAAAATTTTCCATGCAAAATGTAAATAAGCTCTAAATTGCACAACAGACTACTAGTAATCCAATGAGTAAGTTTGGAAAGATGTAGCTTAGGATTTTTTCGGTGATTTTTGCATGAATACATTTATATTTCGAATGCATATTTGGAGTTAATACCCTATAGAATAACTGCATCTAATTTCTGTATTATGCTTTCTTTTTCTATCAGTTTACTTTACAATGAAAACATTTTCTCTTCGTGGCATTTTAACTATTAACGTTACCCTCGGTCGATTAATAATTAACATAATTTGTAACGTTTTCAATAAGATTAAAGGAAGTTTTAATTGTGAAAGAGTTAAAAATACAAAAATAATAAACAACGATAAGGAGTAATATATTCCGGGATAGGTTCAGGCCTTAGAGTAAATGAATATTAAATTCAGACCTTAAAGTCTTTTTCCTCTACAGAAAACCTATTCTAGTTTTGAATCTGCATGGATGGATGGCGTCTGATGACGTCATCCACCGGATTCTTACTCCTTATCGTTGTTTATTATTTTTGTATTTTTAACTCTTTCACAATTAAAACTTTCCTTAATTCGTATTTATATCTTTGTACTTCGCAATTTTTTCCTGGATGATGCAGCACTTGCGTACACTAATTAAATTGCTTCTATTATTTTTTGTCTCTTTAGATATTCAATCCTTAATAAAATTAACGTCTTATTTTGAAGCTACACGAGCGCAATTTCATACAATTTGTGAAATCATGTTTAACATTCTTAACCCTTTCCGGTACAAATCTTTAAATTTTTTGAAATATGATGAATGGGTTTAGTTTATTGTCTAGACATAGAATTTACACACAAAAAATAAATTAACTTACCTCCCTCATATGAGGACCCCTTTGGATACAGCCACTTTGATACGCTCAAAAATATTGTTGAACCTTACACAAAATCATAAATTAAAACTTCAAGAATATTAGAGGAAATTTGTCGAGTGAATTTGCTAAAATTGTAAACGCCAAGAACTCAAAAGTATTCCTCTCTCCGAGTCAAGAAATTTAGGCATTTTAAATCTCTAATATTTCCGATTTGGAAGCGAAATTTCATTGTGCTGCCATCTATATTCTAAAAGGAGTACTATCAGCTGCCTTTTAGTGCAATTTTCCGGGTTTCAAATTGCAATGGGATATTTGTTAGAAAACTTTAAGTTTGGTGTCCTCTTTTGCGACCACCACGCCGGAAAGGGTTAAAGGATTGAGGACAACGTCATTTTCCCTTTTGTATTTTCAGGCAAAATGCGTGACTTGAATTATATCTGTGATCGCTTACGCATTTTATTTCCCTTAGATTCCAGATGTGGTCTACCAGTTGACATCTTTGACGACACTGTATTTACGGTTTAATAGAATTAGAGTTGTTGAAGAAGAGATATCTAATCTCCAAGTGAGTATTGGAAACATGCTTATTTCAAATACGCTTGCATCTATAACATAGCAATAGTACATTATTCAGCGTTCGCAAACATATAGTGTCGCTTATTGGTGTCCAGCTCAGATTCTACAAAAATGAACAGGCTGTTCCTTACTCAGATACGTTTAGTAGGCGCGACAAATAATATGCAGATACTATGTGGTCTTTTTCACTTTGTGGTCACTTTTTTCGATATATTTAGAAAAAAAAGTGTAGCTTTTAATTAAAGATTCAGCTGTAGTAACAGCTCTGGCATTTCCATCCGCTCTTCTTCCTACGCTACTTCGTTCTGCCATTTATGCATCTAATACTAATGAATTTTTAACAATGCTAATTAAAATTCTACATTCATAAATTGAATTAAAATAATTACTTTATATATTGTTTTTATTGTTAACTATCCGCCTTCGGCGACCAGCTTGTTCGCTGGCAATATAATTTCAAATGAATCTCTTATGAGTAATATTATATTCCTGGTTCCCTTAACAAAGTAATTTTTAACCTCAAATTGCGATAGACATTTAACCCGCGTTCTTTTCGTATCCGACTTCACTTTCTTATTCCTTATAAACAAAACATCTCTCTTAATCATATTACAAACTACATTACTGATGACCAGTAAAAAGTATTGATCTACATTTTATGTCAACATTTTAGTCAGACATTTTGTGTAATACAGTTAGAAAGTAATAATTATATTTGAATAATTTTTTCTGCATTACGCAAGAAGTGTACAAAAAAATTTGGACGGAAATTAATCAATTGTAATGAATTTAAAATATCACCTTTATCTTTATCATTAAAAGGTTATATACTTAATTCAGAAAATCATTCCTGTTGCTTCAACCGCTATTTTCCTATTGATTGCGAGATGAGATTTTTAAATCCTTTCCTTCGAACCGCAAATGACCAACAATGGCTGCCCTTTCATTGTTGACAAATGGCCGCTTAGGGGCGTCCTCCCGCCCTTCCTCCCTACCTTTGGAAACGGTCTCTTTGAGCGACCTTGACCGCAGGTAATGACAATTTAAAACCTTGTAAAATTAAAAGTAATTATCGCACAGTACTCATACTAATATCATTGGAAAGATAATTGTTTTTACTTTAAAGTGGTATAAAAATCATTTTCATGCAATAGTTTTTTCCGAAATTATTCATGAAAATATGGCCGCAAACGTTCAAAATTTGCTTAATTTTTAAATAATTAAAATTTGAATAAAGAATTGAAAAAATGGCTCCTGAGTGCACATTCCCATCCTCCAAAGTATACCTGTACCAAATTTGGTAGTTCAACGGTCTGTTCTGTAGACCAACAACAGACACACACAGACTTTCTCTTTTATTATTAGTAGAGATAGAGATTACTCACTCCCACCTGGAGGATTTTAAAAAATAATTTCGAAATATCAAATCAATACTGTAGAAGTTTCTTTGGGACTGTAACATGTACGAAAATGATTAATTACATAAGAAAAATTGAGTAAATATTTGTAGCAATATTACACTGAAGATACTTGTAATAATTGGGCAATGGTTAAATTTCCTTGAATGATGAAATGTCTTGGACTACTGAACAACACCATGTTCTTTTTCCTCCTGCAAAATGTTCAACGGATTTCAAAAGTAGATCTGTGTGGCGCACGTGACGCGTGTCACACGAGTATGAATTGAATCCACCATCTTCTTTTAATATCATTGCCTTTGATTAAAAAGTGCGTTGGAAAAAAATAAGATAATTTTGAATAATTAATAATAAATTATATACAATCGACGCTCGTTATAACGACCCTCTACTTGCCACAACAAAAGGTCTTTATAACGAGTGGTCGCTATAGTGGATATAATTAAAAAATGTACACATACACGCTCAGCAATTCCGTAAAAATAGGGTATTTTTAAAGAGATTGCAAATAAATACTCAAATTATTTTTTTATCAATGGTATTAAAAATAAAATTTTATCAATTAAAAATATATTTCTAAAACAGATTTTAAAGTAGAAAATAAAGGAATTTTGGAAAAATACCGGGAAGAGTGTCCTCTGAATTCGGACGTTGTATTGGGATTAGACGACACTGGACGATCATTATACCGGAAGTAAAATAACATAGAGTGCATAGGGAAACACAGTTGGGGATTTTATCACCTGTCGTTATAATGGAATGGTCTTTATAATGTGTGGTCGTTATAACGAGCGTCGACTGTATGTATTATTTAATTTTTATTACGATTAAAAATCATTCATATTTTTAAATTTAATAATAATTTTTTTTCCTTCTTTTTAGGAGTTGATCATGATGAGCTTAAGGGAGAACAAAATCCGAGAGCTGCCAAGAGGCATTGGCAGATTAAAGAAGCTAGTCACTTTTGATGTCTCCAATAATCATCTGAAACATCTTCCGCCAGGTGAGGAAAAACAATTATATCTGAGATGTTCGAATTAAGTGTCTACAGAATTACGTTCAAACGACAAATTGTTGCATTATTTTAATATTATTTCACGAAATATCTTTAAATAAAATCGTTTGCAGCAAAGTGAAATAGTTTATAAGTCGGACCTCTATTTAACGAAGTCGCTAAATCTCGAAAAAAAGTTCGTTATATGGAAAATTCACCTTTTAAAATACTTTAAACTACACAAAACAGATTTTAAATTCATAAACACTAAATATTATTAAAAAAGTAATTAATCACGCCTTTATTTTGTAAATTAATATCTATTTGTTTTATATATTTTACCCATCAAAAAGAAATCTGCAAGGAAAACAAGAATAAAACAAAACATTGTCCGGGAATACACTGCATTTTCAATTTAAAAAAAAATAATTTTATATTAAAATTAATGAATTTTAGCATTTCATCATACGAAGGTTTGTTAATTTCTGCGTCATGATCATTTCCATCTTCATCATCTTCTTCATTGTTGTATTATTTTTATTTTTCACACTGTCCACTTCAAAACTGACCCATCCACATCTTCATAGACACATGCTTTTAAATGTTTTGAACAAGAATCCGATGAATCATAATTTTGTATCTTATCACGATTTTTTTTTTATTATGGTTGATAAGCTGTTTGGAGGAATATCAAATTTTAAAGCAATATCCTTTTTTTTTTTCACGCCTTTATCCACCTCACGAAGAATTAAATTTGTTTCTTTGATGCTCAACCACTTTCGCTTTGACATTTTTCAGCTTCAAGGTTATTGATCACCATAAAATGTGTTAAAAGAAAGAATAAGTTTGAAATGTTTAGAAATATTTTGAGAAATAGAAAAAAAAAATATTGGGTCACAAGAAAAAGTTCGTTAAATAGAGAATGCACTTCGCTATTTGGAGGTTATTTTGTGAAGAAATTCTCAAAATGTTCTTGGTTCCAAGAAAAAGTTCGCAAAATAGAGGTTCGTTAAATAGAGGTCCGACTGTATTATGGACGAGTCTTCTGTTTTGTTTATTTACATTCAAATGCGGTGACTACGTAATTCCGGTGTAATGCTAAGTCAATGGAATCTTCAAAGCAGAAGTCCAAAAGCCATGCAAATAAAGTCAAGGTTTTTAATGTAAGTAAACAAAACAGAAAAGTCGTCCATATTTAAAATACTAAATTAGTTTAACTTACAATTTTCCTTTATAGTTGTATCATTTTGATAATACTGTTCTAAATCTGACAGTAATTCTGAAAATTTATTATTTTTTACTTTCTCGTATGAGTTAGAGAAAGTATTGTAATCGTCGAAAAATTAGACCTCGAGATTTGAATGAATTTCACGTTTCAGAGTCTGAATAAGTAAATAAATAAATGGAATTACGTCTGTCTGTGAACATGACAACTTAAAAATGCAACCAGATAGAGGGATTAAATTTGTTATATGATGTTTACACACAAGTTATAGGTCTCTATCAAATTTTATACCCAATCAGTCAATGGGAGGTCCGTCTGTCTGTCCGTCCGTCCATATGATTATGATAATTCAAAAACTCAACATGCTAGATAGTTGAAATTTACATTGTAGTTTTATTTCCAAAATTGTTTATGTGTATCACATTTTGTACAAAATCCAGCACTGAATAGACTGTTTGCCGGTATGTTTATTCTGTACGTGTGAGCGTGATAACCAAAAATGCACAAGCTAGATAGATGCATGTGATTTCACACCGAAATAATTGATGTGTTGAATCGAAGGGAAGAGGCACTACTCGAAATGTATACTCGATTTTCTTCACTGCACGGTGAAGCTGAACATAAAACGCGTTATATTGTACAAGCGAACGAGGAAATCGAGAGGTGAACTTTCCTGGTTTTCTTTTCAGTAAGAAATATTACGAGGGTCATCCAGAAAATAAAGACTGTTTAGTTATGCAAAATGAAAAACACAATATTTATTGGAGAAAACAATTCTGTTACATACCGGAAGCTTCCTTCACTCCTCTACATAATCACCTCCTACATTTAAACGTTTGTCGTATCTGACCACGAGCTTCAGAATTCCCGTGTCATACTCTTCTGCCACCAGTTCATTAAGCAAGGTGGTCACTGCATTCAAACAAAAGACCGCTCGCGCATTTCCCCACATTACATATTTGATCATCCACCCTATAGTCCGGACCTTGCTCCTAGCGATTTCCACTTTTTCCTTAAGCTGAAAGAGTTTCTGGGCGGTAAAATTTCTGGAAGTGATGAAGAGATGGAGAATGCAGTGACCAGCTGGCTTAATGAACTGGTGGCAGAAGAGTATGACATGAGAATTCTGAAGCGCGTGGACAGATACGACAAATGTTTAAATGTAGGAGGTGATTATGCAGACAAGTGAAGGCAGCTTCCGGTATGTAACAGAATTGTTTTTTTCCAATAAATAGTGTTTTTCATTTTGTATAACTAAACGGTCTATATTTTCTGGACGAGCCTCGTACTTGTTATTATTATTTGAAATAATAATATCATGGTTTTCTCACAAATTTTACTCACAAATAATGCGTAGCATGAACTACAAATATCAAAACTCATGCATTTTCAGTTATATTTTAAAAAGCTAATATACTAACCTTACACCTTTCAGAAATTGGAGAATGTACTCTATTATCTACATTAGATGTGCAGCACAATGAACTAGTCGATATACCTGAGACTATAGGTAACCTTCAGCATTTATCCAGGCTTGGCTTGAAGTAAGCACACTTTGTGAGTTATATACTTTCGATAATGTGCGATTAACAGTGGCGTGGCAAGGAGTGGGCCAAGGAGGTATGCATGCCCCGGCTGCCAGTCTTTGGGGTGCCGTGAAGACAATATATTTGCACTTATCGTACGTATTTGAAGCTTGAAATCACTGAATGAGACCGAGAGGGGGCGAAAAAAACTGCGGCCCCTGCGCCACTTACTCTGGCTACGCCACTGGTGATTAATATTATTTTATCTGTCAAAAGCTGCGTTATATGACTTATGTGAATATTTTTGTATAAAACTAATATGAAATGATCAAAATGAATTCAAAATTTTTATAATTTTGGATTTATTTTACCATTTGGTTTGGGTTAAATAACAGCTTCAGTGCACAAATGTAGATTTTCTTTTGTCTGTTTATTTTCAAAAGGCAGCTGTCAAGGAAAAAATGGTCGTGAAAGAATCAATTATTTTATCGTTATAGTTTCAGTTTGCTATGAAATAAGCCAAATTCAGATTGGATGGCGAATAAATCTTTCAACAGAAGTAAAGGATTTAATTACTTCCTCTAAATTAAAAATTTATTTCATAGAAATGCATTCCCATACTTCCTTTTAAGTCAGAAAAGCAGAGCAAGTACCTATACGCTAAATAAGACGCCTATGCGTTACATTAAAATAAATAAATAAAAACTGTTGCATCAAAAATTTTCAGCAGTTCAGATTTGTTATTCTAAGTATACATGCTTTAGGATGAAAGTACAGTAAAGCTAAGTTTATACGACTTTCAAGGGTCTGATGTAAAACGACGTATAAATGAAAAGATGCATAATCGAAATTTTAATGAACCACTTCGATTATCACAAATTTAATACTACTAATGCAAATTCATTTAAAAGTAATCATTTTTAAATTTTTTTAAGATAGTACAAATCTATTACTACATAGTATTGAAAACAATAATTAAATTTAAAAATTGAATATTTAAGATAAAAGTGATACCTTCATTGCAAATCTTGAATACTAATTATACATTTTTAATTTTATACAATTTATGTGCAGGCAGGTAGGCGTTTAATTAAAAAAATCTTAATCAAAAAGTCTTAAAATAATAGGCATGGAAAAATAATGACCGAGGCAGAAAATTTGCGAATTTTAGAAAGTCTAAAAACGACGCATAACCGAAGCTTTGCGTCGTATAAACAAAGCACTTTATCATTACAATGGTTACAAATGAATCGGGACTGTGTTGAAATGACGTATAAATGGTGCTGTACTGCATTTAAATTCTGTTTTTAAATTTAATTCAGTCTTAAATCTCTCTAAAATGATATAAAAAAACTATGAAGTAATATTCTACGAAATACATGTATGCACCAAGATGTTTATTTTGTAAATAAGATAAATTCAGTTTTCAATTAGCATATGACAAATTTATATCTTAAATCTGGGGTACTTTTCAGTGTTTTATTAAATTACCTCAGATTTTAAATTCTTTGCATCGTTGACCTTAATATTAATAACTCTGTCTCTTTTTAATCATACAAATTCTTCCCTCTCACAAAACCCATTTTCAGGTTGGTCCTGTTTTATGATACGTTTTGTACAACACAATTGAATAACGCTTTAACAAAAATGCGGCTATATTTTACATTTTCTCTTGCATTTTATTACTAACATAATAGCCCAGATCTGTCTCTCACTGATCCGGTATTTTTTAAAAATAATATTTCCAATTCGAGCTTATTGAATGAAGATATTTTTATTTCATTTGATATGTTTATGCAAAAAATATCTTCTCGCACCAGCTTCAAATAGATACTTTCTGTAAAGTGATAACGGGTATTTGCTTTGTTTTATCATTACTTTTTTTTTCTTTTCTTTTAGATATTTTGACTAAGAAATAATAAGAAAATTTTACTCTTCACAGCATTTATTATTTGGAAAATTCGGAAGTTAGCTCTTTTTAAAGGATTACTAATATAATAGCCCAGATCTATCTCTCGGTAACGCTCGGACGTCACCGACAATAAAATTCGCGCCATAGCACTGCGAGACGTTAAACAGCATTATTTCATTGTTAGAAAACCTAAATTTCAGTCATTTTACATTTAAAAAAGTAATTGTCGTTCTAATACAAATTTAATACCTCTCAAATAGTGAAATAAAATTTGCTATCGATTGATATAAAATGTAGCTCGTTACGATCAATAGTTCCCGAGAAATTTTAAATTATATTAATCATATATTTCAAATTAATTTCCGTTTATGAATAGAAAGTAATAAATCACGTCAGTGGTATATGAAGCGCGTGATATAGTTTGGACGCCACGATGCATCCGATTATTTATTGCAATCGTCATGATAGAATTTGATAATATTTTTTTTTGCAACGTAATAATATGTAAATAAAAAAAATATTTCCTGTCATAAAACATATGTTTATTTTATTTGTTTTCAATCAATTTTAAACATTTCTCTCGCATATATATCTATTAAAACACATCAAATTTGTCGGGAAATCTCTCTAATGAAGAGGCAACTTGCACCCGTCATAAAATGATGGGTGATTTTCTAGTATATAAATAATTTTGTAATGTATGAATGAGTATGTGTTGCACTTTATAGTTTATTTATTTATTTTTCTTTCAGATACAATCAGCTGACATCGGTTCCAAAATCCTTGAGCCATTGTATACTCATGGAAGAGTTTAATGTTGAAAGCAACAATATTTCTCAGTTACCTGTAAGCAATTTTCGAATTCTAAAGTTAATAATTCCAACGAAATAGTTTAGAATCCACTCATCTTTTCGGTAAAATGCATCGTTTGTTAGTATATATTTCCGAGGTGGTTCGATATCTATCAGACATTCAAACTGAACCCATTTTCCAACACTATATTTTTCCACTTCGAATAGTCAATGAGAATACTTGGGGGGGGGGGGGGGAGCACGATGAGAAAGTCTGAATTCAGGCACTGAAACCTTTGAGAATTAATTTATACGGGTTTCGGATACATTGGGAAAGATATTTCTAAATGATCATTTGTTGGAGTTAAATGGCAATACTATGAGATCAGAAGCAAATAGACTTAATCCAAAAATTATGAAATTTAATTTTAATTGCATCTTTAATTATGTGTATAAAATCCTTTGTGAAAAAAAATGTGACTAGCAAATAGTATCAGAATAAAAGCTTTGATATGAGTAATACAATGAATAGTATAAATAAGACAAAAAATGAATAGTGTAAAACGACTTCCCAGAAATCGCCATGACACTGTAAAAAAAAAAAAAGCTTTTAAGGATATAAATTCAATTAACTGTAATTTTATTAGAATACAAAATCAAACAGCATGACAATGAAATTTAACAAAATTTTTCAAAACAAAATTAAAATTTGAGCATTCCCTTATAAACTTCCATAACCTTAACCGTAACTGAGTTACCCCCGTCCTGTCTTTGCACTCGGGGACATTGAATGATAGTTGCTGCATTAGCTCGAATACTGACGTCAGAATCCTAGTAGCCATCACCGGCCACGACCCGACCCCTCCCGAAGGAGGTACGTCTATCACTGGTGGGGGTAACTCGATCCCCACTATTACTATACCCCCCCGGGGGAAGCGAGAACCCTCTTACTTATCCGGAAACTTTTCATGCACGAACTTGCGGTGCCCTCGCAGGAGAGTATAAGCTTCCATAAAAAGAAAGAAATACCAAGAAGTTCTCTGACAATGACACATAATCGTTTAAATTTATATTTTTATAAAAAATTAATCTAAAATATTGCAATATATCCAATAACATACATTTTAGTGTTATAAATTCTGTGATAAAAATTCGTGAAAGAAGAAATATGTATAATATATGGTCACTTAAAGTTTATTACAATAAAAGTGCTGTAACTATTACTTTATTTAATTAATATAGTAATAATCTATAATTTCATGGTTTTAGTTAATGAAAGAATAATTCATTAATTTGCTTTCATAATATTTAAAATTTAATTTGTTTAATATTATTTGACATTATAAACTTAATAAAATATTGGTATAATAATGATATTATGTATTATTGGTATAATACTGATATTATTATGTACATTATTTATGCCATTGTATTGTACAGCTAAAGTCAGTAGTTTATTATAGCATTTTGGACAAAAATTCGATGGTACATGATTCTTGTTAGTTAGTTGTTTCAATGTCATCCATTCAACAACACTTTTGTTGTACTTTTAATTTATAATGAATGACAATTATCATTATCCACATTAATAAACATTTTTAATGCATAACCTATAGAAGGAACTTTTATTTTTTTTAATCCTATAAATATAGAAAATGTTGAATAAAAATATCATTACCCACATTAATAAGCATTATTTTTTAATTTCAGGAAGGTTTGTTGTCCAGTTTGGTTATGTTGACCAATTTGACCATTTCTCGGAATGCATTCACATCATACCCCGTAGGGGGTCCGTCTCAGTTCACTAATATCCATGTAAGAAATAATTTTGTTCTTGCTGAATTTAATAACTTTCTTTTTTTGTTATTGAACTTAGACATTTGAACAATGAAATAAGATATATTAATTATTATTTAAAACTGGCTCTTATCCTGTGTTTTACATACCCTTGAAGATAAATTGCAGGGTTCTGAAGGAAAATTATGAAACATAAAAATTATAAACGGTACGCAACCTCGTTCCCTAGAACACCCGAGTGCCTTTTCACATCTCTTGAGTTAAAGGACACCCGGGTGTTCTAGGGAACGAGGCTGCTGACTAGATAGCTAGACAGTTTACTCCAGGTAAAGCTGTTAATATCAAGATAGATCTTCCTAGAATCTTGCCTGAAAACACTCTTAAGAAGTGTTTCTTTTAAACGTGGATGGATAGGTGGAAATTTTGGAAACATAACATTAACTGATCTTCAATAAATTCCAAAATTAATTAGTACATCACAGAACATGGAACCTTTGTGGCCAGTCTTCACACGTTCGTTTTGTATATTCACGTGATCATTGCGTCTGCGGAGATGAAGATGCTCCATCTATAATTATTTTGTGAGAGAAACGTTTCATATCACCAAGTCTATCGACCTAGTGTGAAAATATTGTCAAAATAAAAGATCTCTTATATGAATTATGAAGATTCTGCACGAAAGAAGGCATGATATAAGCAGTGACTAAGGAATGAATAAAGTAATTTATAGCACCCATTAGCTCATAAATAATTCACTGCGGACTATTAAAGGATACTTTGTGCCAATTTATATACAGTAGAGTCTCAATTGTTCGAGTTTTCCATAAATCCCAGATGGTGAAAAAAATCAGTTTAGCTCCCGAATAATGACCAACACATACACAACTCGTGAATGAATTACTGTATCTGGTTTCTGTTGTTCGACGGGTCATATGTCCACTGCACACCCCGAAGCCACCTGCAGAAATGCCCCCTCCAAAAGAAAACGGGACATATATAAGATCGGCATATAGGAACAATGTGTTTAAACAAAAAACAATTGGCAATTTTTTAAAAATATAATTAACCTATTGCTATCAGCAGTAATGTAATAATATGCAAGTACATTTTTCATTTAAATGTACTACAATGAAATTTAAAAATTGCTTTTTTTCCATTTATTTATTTATTAAATTTTATGGTTTTGATAATTCGAGTTTTCGATAGTTTGAGGTAGGCCCGGTCCCGTCCACCTCGAATTATCGAGACTCTGCTGTATTTAATTTTTTTTCCTTCTTCCTGTGATTCTATTTACATCAAGAGGGTTTTTAACCATAAACCTTATCAGGTCGGTTAGCTATTTTGATGTACTAGCTTGGTCTTAAAAATTTGCTTTCAATGTGAATAATTGAATCTTTATTGTGCTTAATAAAGTCTCTGAAATCTTAAGAATATTTTATCCACGTTAGTTTAAGAAATTATAAATACGAACATGAATACCCGCTTTTGAACTCAATATGAGAAACGGAAAAATACGTGTGGAATGCTTAGAGGGTTAATTATAAAATGTATTAAATTTTTTTTTTAAATCTATAAGTCACTGCTATCATTTCATATGTGGAATACAGAAGTATGAAATTTTATGTATGAATATCCAGTCTTGCTCAAAGGACTATGGAACTATTTTGAAGATAACTCTGAATAATACAGATTAGCACATTTCTCGCGTTCGCATACTTTCGTTGCAGAAAAATTAGTTGAATCGGAAAATGGATTGAATATTTGTGTATATCACACAAAGCAATCATAAAAAATTAAATTTCTTCAAAATCGATTGATATGTTTTAACAAATACCAGGTTTCTTATTTTTTTAAAACTTATTTTAAGATGGTTTTTAAAAATAACAATTTGCCTTGGTGTTTCCTTATCTTATACGTTTTTCTGTCTTTGTTGCTTTAGTCTATCAACATGGAGCACAATATGATCAATAAAATTCCATTTGGAATATTTTCAAGAGCAAAGAATCTTACAAAATTGAATATGAAAGAAAATCGGCTTACATCTTTACCCCTAGGTAAGTTTAACTGAAGTAAAATTATTACGTTTGATAAAAGCAATGACAAATTAATATTTATACAAACAAATTTTTAAGCATATAGTATAGGAGTGTATGCCATATGGCGAAGAGACCTAGTATATATATTAAAGCAGTATCTATTCTTTCGATTGGTTCAAAATTTGATATAGATATATAGAATTTTTGTGTAAACTAAATTTCACCCATCTAGCTCATTCTGCTTTTGAGCTATCATGTTCACATACATATGGACTGAAAGATAGAGCAGGCAGTCTACTCTTTGAAGAGTGTGGTTAAAAATCTGATAAACTTCTGTAATTTTTATGGTATGACCACATACCAATTTTCATGCATCTAAACTGTTGCGTTTTTGAGTTATTATGCTCACACAAACACGGACAGACAGAATTACTGTTTTCCCTTCGACAAATTTCATCCAAACTTTGACACAAATCTAAAATTTTGGGGTAAAGGCCCTGCATCAGTTTCATCCGTCAAGCTCATTCCTTTTTTGAGTTGGCATGTTGACATACACACGGAAGAATAGCCTGACACGCAGTTATACTTCAGTTTTCGTTACTTTCGGTTATCTGCACTTTCGATTTTCATTTATTTTTTCCGCGACAAATTTGTCTCGGCTTTCGTCGTTTGCTTCGGATTTCGTCGGCCTGCCTACGTGATCTAGTTCCTAATTTTGTGAAAACAAACGGCCAAAGTGAGAGTTCAGATAAGTCTAGATCCGAAGCATTTGTGACCGAATCCAAAGATTGTGTAGAGACTTCCTCCAACAAGTCTTCAACTGTGACGAAACTGGCCTCTTTTGGAAGGAAATTCCAAAGAGAACATTCATTGCACCGGAGGAAAATGCACTGCCAGGACATAAGTCTATGAAAGATAGACTAACCCTTTTGTTGGGTGGTAATAATGTTAGTGGTGATTGTAAAGCGAAGCCCTTAATTGGTGTATCATTCTAAAACTCCTAGTGTGTTAAGCATTCATTGCTTATTGTTTTTTGTATAAAACACTTTATTTTATTGTCTACAAAATCTATTTTTGGTATGCATTTTGAAGCGTTTAGTACGAATTAATTGGATTTACATTGATTCATACAGGGCTCCCACTCTACTTTTCAAACTAAAAATAAGCACTTTATAAGACTTTATAAGGACTTAAATAAAATATTATAAAAGCCGTATTTCACAATTTAATACATGACTTTCAACCAAGTGAGATGCTTTTACAATTTAGTTAAACTCATAAGAACAATCCTATGTAAAAAATTCAATATTTAAGTCTATATTTTAAAATTATACAGAAAATAATGCCATACAAAAAAATTTTAAAAATAAGCCCAGTCTCATTTTTAAAAATGTCCGCAGTTAAAATATCGGCATGCATATGCATGCATGTCAGTAATATGTATGCATATTAACAAACTATGAAATAGGAACAGCAGGGGGAAAAAATGAAACTTACCACTATCTTCAAAGTTAGAAAAGTTGCTCATATATAAAGTAAAAAATCTTGACTTATAAACATATTGCAACTTATTACATTCTAACAATTTTTTTTCAAAAATTTCATACTTTAAACCAATAAATTATAAAGAATTTTCATTTCTATTTAAAATGTTCCAAGATTTTCTTTATAAATAAGCACTTTCTAAGGACTACTGACGAAAAATAAGTGCTTCTAAGGGCTTTTAGAAATGGCAGGTTAAAATAAGAACTTTCCAAGACATGTGGAAACCCTGTTCACATGTAATTAACTGCCTCGATTTTCATTGGTTTCGGATTTCGTTGATTGTTTTTGAACGATTTATTGACGAAAACCGAGGTATCACTGTAATTCTAAAAATGCGCTTTTTCTGAAGAGAGATCTAAAATGTGCAAATTTGTCAAACTCTCAAGATCGATTCTTTTTGACGATTACGATATTTTCTATCTGTATACTTCTAATACGAAAATATTAAAAAATAATAAATTAACGTAAAATCTCGTTTCCATTTCGGGAAATATGGTAAGTGATGAAAGCTCTTCTACAGTAAGATCTTATATCGTTTATTATCTGTATGATTTTAATGATTAGAATTAGGTTGATGTGTTCAACTGACATCCTACTTTAAAGCTAGAAGAGGTTTTGGAGATGGATTTCATAGATTTTAAATATGATCATATGGTGGGGACGTAACCTGAGGCGTTATACCTTTTCCCACACCTTGACTTGACTTGACTTGAATTTGTGGTACGGGATTTGAAGCATCAAAGGCTATTATCCCCTATTTCCAATTAGATGCCGTACTAATCATTCCAAGAAAACTGATCAGGTATTTCCACATCAATTCCCACACCTCATCAGCTTGATGACTGAATCCAAACAACAGACTTGACTTGCCACTGGTGTAGAATTGCAGAATAATTTGTAGAATTGGATCTCGAACCAGTAATCATCTGAGCTTGAAATCAAGATTGGTGCGAGACCACCATAGCAGTGGCGAATCCAGGGGGAGGGGCTATCGGACTGCAGCCCCCCAGAGCTAAACTAAAATTCTTGATTTTATTTAAAATCCTTACAACTGTTTTTTAATCAATTTTCATTTTTAAAAAAATAATAAAATCGTGACAACATTGCTTTCTTGCTGACAGGCTCGAAAATTTTCCTACTTTTCTAGTCAATCCACTTGTATTTTTAGCATTGATGTGGTCGAAAACATTTTCTGGCTAGTTATTGCATTGTATTTTTTATCGAAAATATTGTAGTATTCTTTATGATTCTTATTGTCAGGTGATGAAAGTCTGTAAAGTTGAAGAGATTTGGTTTACATAAGCTATGAGGTTGACATTCGTCACTACGATGCAAAATTTTTATGACCTCAGCCCTCCCCCCAGAACCGGATCTTGGATTCGCCACTGCACTATAGCATTTTACTTGTAAAGGAAAATACTACATAGGCATTTTGATAAAATACTCCTGAAAAAAGTGAATACTTTCTTAATGCATTATGGAAAAACATCATTTATTTTATTTTTGATGGTAATTTCTTCTTTCAGACATAGGATCATGGCAGAATATGGTGGAATTAAATCTGGGAACAAACCAAATCAGCACTCTCCCGGAAGAAATCGAGGATCTGAAGAAGCTGGAGATTCTCATTCTAAGTAATAACTGCTTGAAGCGTTTACCAGCGTCGATTGGCAAATTGAGAAATCTGACCGTTTTGGATCTGGAGGAAAACAAAATAACTGTTCTACCGGAGGAAATATGTAAGCTTTACCTTTTGGTGGTATTTTAGAACAATGTCGCTTTTAATCTGAATAATTTACAAAACAACCCATCTTGAATATATCATTATCCAATATGCTATTACTGTTGGGATAAAAATCGAGAATGGTTCCATGAAACATAAGATTTCAATTTAAAGATCAATATCCATCAAATTTCCTTCACAATGCACGAATGCCATTGTTTCTTCTGATCCAAGAAACATGTTTTAAAGTCGTTTTATCTTTCATGCATTGCATCAATAGACTTAATATCAGTGTCCAAAAGTGGCCCCCCCCCCCCCCCCCCCCCCCCCCCCCATCACACTGTGCGATTTAAAATAAATACGGAGCTTTCGGAGCCATGTTTGCTGGATTTATAAAAGAAAAAGGAAGAACCTGATGATAATAAATATTGGCATGGTGGAGAAAATCTGTGAGTATGGAATGAATGATAATAAATTGATCTTGCCACAATAAAAGCTTTGCTAGGTGGTAGAAATTCCACTAACTTGCAGTACCTTCGTAATAATTGAAGGAGGGGGACTTTCAACACTATCTTCTACTCATTCTTTGGCTTCTTTGAAAGTTTTATACATCTCAAAAAAGTCTTGTTTTTGATAAGATGTCATCCTTGAAAACTTCTTGAATCCGTCTTATCCCATTTTGTTTGAATGCACAATTAAATTAAGATATCTGAGTTTAACAAATATGTGCCTAACAGGTTTGAAAATATATAATTCACATTTAAGATTATTTTAATGCCTGTTGTCGATATATAATTCACATTTAAGATTATTTTAATGCCTGTTGCTGCAAGCAGACTGTTTCACCTATGAAAGGAAATATAACTGTGACAAGATCCAGAATGACTGACGTGATATTGATTTTCATCATAATCAAAGAGAACAAGATTTCCCTTGAAGTAAGATTGTAGAGGCTTCCCAAATGCCAAAAAGAAAATGTTAATTTTACAGATTTTTTTTTTTTTTTTTTTTTTTTGTACTGCACTTTTAGGAGCGACCCCCCTACCCTGAATATGAAGGCACCAGAAATTTTGTGTTTGTTAATCTGACCTGTATAATTGTGTATTCATATTCTTGATTTAAATAAAGACTGACATGTTATTCGTTTTAGGTGAACTTACAAATTTGCAAAAACTAGTGGTGCAGAGTAACCGATTGCAGAGACTGCCACCCAATATTGGCCTGCTGAGGAATTTAACGTACATGAGTGCTGGAGAAAACTATCTAGATAGCATTCCTCCTAGTATAGGTGAGTGCAGGTATTTTCAATAAAGAAAAACTATAATATAAGTTACAACGAAGTTGGTTCTTATGATGTTACAATTACATAACAAACGTAATTGTGCATGTAATCTAATATCAAGTCGGCCTCTGCTTTCAGTAGACGCTTTATAGCAGGCTATAAGACTTATTTTCGCCGTATTTCATTTCAGGAGATCTGCACAATTTGGAATCTTTATATATCAATGACAATCCTCACTTGCACAAACTACCACCTGAGTTGTCTCTCTGTCAAAATCTACAAATCATGAGTATAGAAAACTGTCCACTCTCTGAAATGCCATTTGACGTTATCAATGGGGGACCTTCCATGGTTATACATGTAAGTAGAGAGTTATTTATCTTATATAGATTTTGGGTACTTACGTATTAACGCCACCGAGGCTACAGATTTGGCGGTTTTTAAGTGCCGCCAAATTTGGCGGTTTTTGTACTTACGTATTAACGCCAATTTGGCGGTTTTCGTAAACAAGATTGCTCTTTATTGGCGCATTACCGTCACTCTGTAGCATCGGTGGCGTTAATACGTAAGTACCAGATTTTGTTTTATAAGTAATTAACTGTAACTGGAGATTTTTGAGGGGAAAAACCATATTGCATATCATGAAATATTAGACAAATAAAAATAGTAAAAGAAAAAATTTATTCAATGTATTCAACATCAAATGTATTTTCAAAATTATGCAGCAAAATCACGTAAATACTTCACAAAAAGATTATTATTGTCCTACCATTTACTTATTTTAAAGATAAAAATATTAATGAGCTTTCAAAAAGTCAATTACATCACAGCTGCCAGTTTTTATAAAGGGTGGCAACAAAAATTTAAATTAATTTCAATATAAATGAAATAGATTATTTCTAATCTAAATGCAATTATTTATTATTTTCTGCTCTTTTCATACCTGGTATTAATCAAAATATGGATTCAACATTAAATTCACATTGGAATAGTATCCCATAAACCACAAAAGTTATTTAATCTTATGCCAAAGTTTGACTTATTACCTATGTGTTTTAGCTATAATATTCATGCTATGAAGAGTTTTTACTCTTTTTGTGTCTTGCTTTTCTGGATATATCAAGAATTAAAAGAGTGTGTGTGTTTGTGTACAGATTTCATTATGCAGGATGTTCAGTCAAGACTGCATAAAGTGCAGAGCAAGATATCTTATTTATCACTGATAAAAATTTACCAACTTCTACACACAGTGATGGCCAAAATTGTGGAAACCTTTTGAAATTTGTACATTTTTTTTGAATATCTCCTAAAAGGCTAAATGGATTTTCCTTGAACTTTGACCATGTAAATAATAGGCTTAAACACACAGTTTACATTGAAGATTCGGTCACAAACGGCATGCACACTTATCATTTAACTTCTCATCTAGTGTACCAAAATTCACCTCATTGCAATGCCGATATTTGCACGAATATTAATGGTATTGAACTGGAATTTTTATATATCTGGCTCTGAAGTTGTGAAAGAAAAAGTATGTTACCTTTTGCGCATGCACATTTAAAATTTAATTACTACAAATATTTATATTTTCCCTAATATTCAAATTTTATTATATTTATTTCAAATTTTTATACAATGCTCTGCTAATATATTTACATATATTTTGTACGTTTCATACAATTTTATTGAAAATTCTGCATGTTAGAAAGAAAAAAATTGCTGGAAAATTTCAGATTTTTTAAAGAAAACTTTTATATCTTCAAGAATAAACTATCTATTTCTACAAAAATGCATGTAAGCAATGTGCATATTAAATATAACCATTGATAAAGGTTGCAAATCATTATCAGCTTTCTGTGAAGCGGGGTAAGCCAAAATCCCTTTTCGTCTTCATCAATTTCTCGTCGGTCCCCTAATTGCCCTTGTGACTGAGTCTTCAAATTAAATTGTGTGTAATTTACTACTGAATTACACACAATACCTATTAAGCCTATATTAACAATAATATAGGCTTGATAAAGAATTAAGCCTATTCTTTACATGGCCGAAGTTCAAGGAAAATCCATTTAGCCTTTTGGGAAATATTCAAAAAAATGTGCAAATTTCAAAAGGTTTCTACAATTTTGACAACCACTGAATTTCTACAACCTATGGTTTTATAAAAAAATGCAAAAGAAAAAAAAATGATAACACATCTGGTCCATGGAAAATAAGCTATATTGGAAACAGGAATAGCAGTATTTGCAATGGTATGTTTACATAGTAAGGTGCTTAAAATTACTACTAAGCATAATGAGATATGTATACATGTATCGCATTGTTGTTGAGAATTGTTCATAATGATTAACTGAACATAATCCAACAATGTAATAACCGCAAAAAGTGAAGTAACTGGGAATTTGATAAGCTAATTTCTACAGATGTCTCCAAAGAAAAAAAAAACGTAAGAAAGGCGCCGTTCGTGCTCACGCCGTAGATTTTTCGTGAAAACGTCGGGATAAAATCATAAAACAAGTCTTTCATAATAATATGTAATTTAATTATCAATCTCTTTAATACAATATTTACACGGAGTAGTATAATGGTTACAGAATAGATAAATCACAAGCTACCACAAACCCTTGTTACATGTGATAAACTTGAGATTTATCTATTCTGTAACCATTATACTACTCTGTGTAAATATTGTATTAAAGAGATTGATAATTAAATTACATATTAATACGAAACACTTGTTTTATGATTTTATCCCGACGTTTTCACGAAAAATCTATGGCGTGGGCACGAACGGCGCCTTTCTTATGTTTTATTTAGAGTAGTTTTTGATGGTGCCATCTATTGACAGTATATAGAACTACATTTTGCGTATGTGCAGTAAAACATTATTTACTACAAATGCTCATATTTCCCATAATATTCAAATTTTTTAGTTCAAATTTTAATATGTTTCTTTTACATATTGTCAAGTGTTCTGTAAGTTTCGTACAATTCGAAAGAAAACTCTGCATGTCATAATCAAAAAACATGCAGAGTTTGAAATTTTCAATGTAATATCGATTTTTACTTATATTCTGATAAAAATTTTTATTGTCTCACTTTGGGTCCTAGTAATACTCCTCAAGCTCTTTAAAATGATACCAGAATCAACCTCCTAGCTAAACACGCTTCCACGCTACATTTATTTATAACCTTGCATAAAGCTAATTCATAACAATCATGCGTATGCACCTACACTGGTACGATGACGTCACAGGCAAAACAAATACTATGCGACAAACTCTTACAGATATGATCTATCCATTGTGGGGTCAACCATTCTTTTTGCATTATTAGCGATTCAAAACTGATGGTATTTTGTCACACAAGAAAGTTCGACCGACTAGCATTGTAACAAGAGGAGACATTTTCATGTCAAAATCCACAGGAATCCTATTCGGTGATCATGACAACTACACAATCGGCCCCTTTTAGTATCAAATGCTTCCAATAAAGCTTTTTTTCAGTTTTCCAAATATAATACCAAACTTTTACTTTTTCTTGAAAACTATGGTTCTGTTCTATAAAAGGTTCTGTTGTGAATTTCTGTACTCTCAGAATGAGTAATCTCTATCTTTGCAATTCAGACCAATTATCTTGTATTTGGTTTTTCATAGAACAGAAACCACTAAAAATGGAAACTCTGAATGTTCCTCACACATTTTATCTCCCGCGTATATGTAAAGTAATGGCAAGATGGGGACATTTTAGAATCAACATCCAGGGGTGATTGTGACTCCATTTCACAAATCCTGAAAGTTGGAGTGCTGTAAAAATCCAACAAATTTTTGTATAATTGTAGATTGTACAAATACATATTTTAATAAAAGAACGGGATTATCAGTAATTTACTTCGACAAGAAGTTTCGTTACTCCTTTGATTTTGATATAATCTAAAATAATCTTAATGATATATTTGTTCTAAATCAAAATTTAAAACAGATAAGCGAATCTAAAAATATCCTGAAATTTCGGATTTCAGAAGGTAAAAAATCCAGAATTCTGGATATATACTGAACGCAATCACCCTCGAACATCAATGAAGAGTCTTTACAGGAATACAAATATTACTATTGTGTTAGCTCAAAAAAATAATTTATCACATGTATGTATATTTTTTGCAGTGGTTGAAAATGGAATCGAGTTTGAATTACGGCAGACCCTACAACATGTGAAGTCGAAGAAAGAGAGTCGTTTGAGATGAAAGCTGTGTTGTATTAAAATCAGGGTCTTTTGGGGCTCTGTGCTGGCTTGTGGTGCAAAATAAAAAAAAATTGTGCGCTCCTATCTCTCGAAGGGGCAGATATCATCGGGTGGTCAAGATTTTCATTCCATTTGGTGCAATGTGTTCAGATGATTTAGAGAGTTGTGCATGCATACAACGTTTTGTGCATAGATAAATGATGTGTGTCATGAATGTACATTTTTTGAAAGGATAAATAGATATGTGTACAGGGTCTATATGAACATATTCTCATGCATTTTGTACTGATTTAAGTGCAAAATAATTGATGTGCTATGAGATTTTTTTTTAAAAAATTA
The DNA here is from genome assembly GCA_013235015.1 of Araneus ventricosus. NCBI lineage: Eukaryota > Metazoa > Arthropoda > Arachnida > Araneae > Araneidae > Araneus > Araneus ventricosus. The sequence goes on from BGPR01000579.1 coordinate 27,272, forward strand.
AATAGTGCATTGATAATGAATATTGAGTTTAAATCCTCAATTTTATAGATGTGAGGTATAGTTCACATTTATTATTTATATAAAAATTTTATTTTTAAATATTGATTGTTTTAGATTGCTTTTCTTTTAATCTTAGAAGAAAAGTTATTTGCACAACAAAAGCGACACTGATACTTTGACTTAAATAATTTTATTTGGACACTTCAAGCAACTTCACTCCATCATGACAAAAATGTGATTATCATGTATTTAAGTTATTTTAAATAATTGTGGAAGAATAAATCCAAAAACGCATTGAAAAATTGTTGTTAGCTTTAGTATTATTTATATATTTTTGTGAAACACTGCACATGAACTCGAAACAATTTTTTCATTCTTTAAACAAAAGCAAAGCTCAATTTTTTTATGATGCTTTACATTTTATGTCAATACTTTGACTTTTTTTTAATTTCTAAAATGAAATCTCAAAAATGTTATGCATGCTTAGATATTTTTTAGATAAAACAAATACAATTTTAAATAATTTCTTATTTAAAATTTTTGTATAAATGTTCATTTCGATAATTATTCGTTTATTATCTGACAACATCTAGTAACACTAATTTAGCTTTAAATTATTAATGAATCAAAACATTTTTTAGTATCAATAAAAGCACTACAGTAAATAGAATTTCAATGTTTAATGAATTTTTTTTATAGTTGACATATGCATTATTCTTAAATTGTACTTTAATCTTCACATATGATCTTGTGTGAAGAAGTAAACAATGGTTAACAGTCAAACAATGTGCAACATTTTTTATAGATTAACTGACCAATGTTTTATGAGTGTTTCAGAATGATTATTACTTTTTTTAATGAACAAAATATATATCTTTAAAATTCAGAGATGCCAAAATAAATTTGTTAAAAGTCATGATGTCAATTTTTAAAAGTCAAAAGCAAAATAAATGCATATATATATACATCTGGGATGTAGAAATGAAGAATTGAAAAATAACAAAACAAATTGAAAAATATTAATAAAAAATAATGAATAAAATTAATTGAAAAATATTAATGAATTTTAAAATATACATGTTTTTTAGCATGCATATTGAAGAAATAGATTTTAACAATTTCAAGAAACAATGTAATTATTGCATTGCGTGAAAACTTTAGAAAAGAGTGGTATCTCTGAATTTAACATATATCTCTAGGATTCATTTTTAAGAATTTTTGTGTGGATATAGATGCATTTTTATACTATAATTTATTTTAAATGATGGCAATTTATATAACACTTCTATGTAAATATATGCGAGTATTACTACTACATATATATATATTATAAATTTACCCTCTCTGTATATGATTTAATTTGATTGTCCATGTGCACATATTTGTGTAAATTATGGAAAATTATATAAACATGTTTATTCAATGAAGAAGAATGTTATGATAAGTAGAATTTATCAGGGATGTGAAAGCAAGGTTGTGTATTTGTGATGCAAGCAATGACAGCTTTCTGCTAAGCTATATTTTAAATGTTTTTCATTTGCAAAAAAACTTGGCACCCTGATATTTTACTATTAGATAAAGCTCTATTGGATATATATTTAATTGGTGTTACTGTATGAGTGATAACTTTATAAAAAGTTTCTTTAAAATTATCAGTCACTCGTTAAATAAAGAACATTGCATTAAAATTATTTGATGAATTCAATATTGTTATTGATGTGTTGATTTATAATACTGTTTGTCCAGTAAGGTCCTGTCGTATGAATATTTCTCCTATATCATCATCAAAAAAATTGAAAGATAATGTTCATAAATTTAATTTAAAACTATTTTAAATTTATCTATTGCCAATAGTGCTGAAGCAGGTATGTAGTTACAAACTTTGTAATGCTATTTGCCAGTACAAGTTGCAATTATGTTGCCAAAACTGATGTCTAATGTTACTTTTACAGTTTTTGACACAACAAATGTTGTTCCCTAAATGTGACTTTATGTGCAAATTTGTTTTCAATTTTTCTGTTTTAATATCAATTTTTGTATCATTCCAAGACAATTTTTTAAAGGCAACAATAAAAATATTTAAAAACAACAGCTTTGATTAATTATTGAATGATACAGGCAAAACACCATTTTTTTTTCTGCAGAAAAACTCTTTAGAGAAGGCTGCAACTTTTGTGGATTGAAAAATAGTTTATATTAGTTGAACTTCCTTTTATTAAAGTATTATAATATTAAAAATAATACTAATTCTTTCACAGAATTCGAAAAGAAGTTCTAATTTTTTCAAATGTTTATTTTTTAAAATTTTAAATGAAAAATTTTCCAATAAGAAAGAAATTTGTAATGATCTGAATTGAAACATGCACTGAAATATTTAAAAAGAAGAAGTTTTCAAACTGAGGATAAGAATGCTGAGGTTTGCAATTTGACGGAATTTGAACATCTGTCTACAATCCCATTATCTTTAAGTTTAATCAACAAAGCATGCATATTAATAGTTTTTAAAAACCTTTCTTCCCACATTCTGTTTTCTAAATATTGATGGTGATAATTACCTTTATACAAAATCCTGCAATTTCAAAATTTAATGAGAGAGATTGGCAAAAATATAAATATATATATTTATCAACTCTTTTTACAAGTAGCAAGTAGTGCCACATTTTCTAATGATACAGTTTTATCAATATATGTAATCAGTCTTGCATCATATCCTTCATCCTTTAAGAACTGAATGCGACCTGCATCAATCAATCTTTTGCATTGCGTACCAATCACTTCTCGTTCCTCATGCTTCAGATTAAGTCTCCGATACCTAAAATAATAATTTTCAAGCCTTATAAAACAGAATTTATCAATTTCACCCATAATGTCCATAAACATCTTTCCCAATGATGTATCAACAATAATTTAAAATACTTTAAACCAGTTGAATTGAAATTAAAAAGGAGAAAAAAGAATCTACTAGATTTCATGAGAACATAATGCATTGGAGATGATTGCAATTGTATAAATAAAATACTTTTATAATAAATTAGGACACACATTTTAACCTACAACTGGATCCTTTCCAATGATTTCCAGTAAAGTCCTACTAATCCGGACCCCGCTTCTCTAGAATCTGGTTTCTGGACATGATTTTAAAAAGCTATTTACATACAAAGTATATATTTTAATTATGTACCAAGATGTTTTGTTTAGTTAAACCTATAACAGTTCATAGGCTATAAACTGAGGTCTAGGTATACAGCAGCATTAAAACTAAAATTAAACTTAAGAAAAGTTGTGTGATTTATAGAAAAAAGAAAAACACCACCAATTCTTATAGTTTTACCCATCTAAAACTTGTATTACATACATTTTGAAGTAAATGCCATTTAATCCAGACTTTCAGTGATCCGGACAGGGTCCGGTCCCATCTAGTCTGGTAAGTGGGACTCTGCTGTATTTTTTTTAATGAATTCATAATGCATAAAAATGTAAGGATTTTTTTCAGTAGATTGTCCTTCTTTAAAAAAACTTATAAAAATGAGTTATCTTTGTCACAATCACCCTGCTTCATAGAAGTCATTAACTATTCATATAATTAAATCACAAAATATAATGAATTGTGTGAATATCTTATTACCTGTTTAAGAGATTTTCATCGGGAATTTCTGTAGTATGTTCTTCACTATTTTCTGTGGCTAAAAATACCATTCAGTAATATTAATTATCAATAAATTTGTGAATATGTGTAATACACATAAGTTAAAATTTAATATTAAATGATTTTTTGTAGTTATTTATTATAATGCAAAAAATCATTATTATTCACTAAGTTAGCTGCTTTATCTTAATTTATTTGCAGGCTTTAAATTTAATGCACTCAAAAACATTACATTTTAATATATATGTAGAAACATTATTTATGCAGAAAATTGCATTCCTCATGAAGTGAGTACACAGCAACAAAATTAAATTACATAAAATTTATCCAATATATTCGATTGAAATGATTTAGTGGAGCTGGCATGCATCGGAAAGCTGTTCTGGTACTGTTTTTTTTTATTATTATTATTTTTTTAAAATTTTTTTCACAAGAAATAAATAAGAAACAATTAAGAAAACCTCCTGAAAACAGCGCAGGTTTGTCGCTCAGGTTACAGCATTCTGGCACTGCTTTTAGAGCGTCCCCTGAATTCTTCGACGGTTTGAATGGTTAAAATCCTTTGCTTTCTTCAAAAGGAAAATTGCAAAATGGAATTGAACATCCTCAGCAATCCTGAGCAATTTTTATTGTGTGTTTCACCCAGATCCTAGAACTGCAATTCCGAACTGAATAAACCCAACAGTTTTGTGTTGTTCAATCTACTTGGACTTTAAATATGTGATATAGAATTGAATAGTTTTTATTTTATTATGGTGAATCTTTAAAATGCATGTGAGAATTATGCTATTAAATATGCATTTTGTTTTTGGTTATATATATGTGATATTTTAATTTTTTAACTTTCTTATATCATTTTTAATGATCCCTCATTTTTAATTACTTCCATCGTAATAAGCACACTATGACTTTCATTTCGAGTCCTGGGGCTTTCCAGGGAGATTCCCTTCTCTGGGTACTTAAACTTTCTGCACATTCCTATCTGCCCTTTTTGATTCAAACATGTAAGCTGAAACACCAGTGCGTTACCTCTTTAATTCTGGTCACTGACATTTCCTAAATTATGATTCCTTTACTTATTAAAAAGTATGCTACATCATCTTCTACTATTGAATAAAAGGATTGAGTCAATTACTGTCTTTTCCCTGACCGAAATGGATTACACTTCACATTTCATAATAATATTACATTATATGTGTGAAAAATTATCGGGTTTTTTTCCCTTTCTTTTGCAATTATTTCTTTTATTTTTTTTAATTTTAAAAATTGTCCTTTTTCTTATTTTTAAATTTATTGTTCTATTTTCAGTGTAAATACCATACAAAATTTCATATTTTTCTGTGCAGTTAGTGATTATTTATTTTCATTTTATAATTTCTGAAGCCTTAAGTTTACAATTTGTTCCTATGTAACCACTGGCATCAACACAATTCAAATGTTTCCTTTTCATTCGTATTTCCTAAGCACTGTGATAAGCCGATCTGTAAAGATATTTTTGTTTAGTGAACCTTAATAAAGGTGAAGTTTGCATACCCATTCAGTAGCTGTAATGATTACAGATGGTCAACCTATTGAGGGATTTAATACAAAACTTGATACTCATCTACAATTCTGATGACAAAACCTAATCTAAATTTCATCCTTCTAGGTCTTTGTGTTCACGCACAAGGCCGGGAAAGTCACGTGGCTGAAAGCCAAAGAGCAGTGCCTTTCACAGCATCAAGAAAACTAAAAGAACATCAGTTTCACATTCTATAATATATACTATTTCATTGAACACACAAATTGACAGTTTACAGGGCTGCAATTTTAGAAGCAAAGGAGGTATTTTTTTTCTCATTCTACTTTCGTGCTGAGCTACCCAGAAGTCATCTTCAGTTTCAGCAAGGTGATTGATGACTTTAATTGTACTTGCGTCAGATCACTGAATTTTCAATATGGGGAAAAAATATTATGATAAAAGGCAAGTCTTTAAAGAGAATAAAAGTGAACATTAACCTTTATCAGACTTTCTTAAGCCACATGTAGCCCAACTAGCAACACTGGACATGAGCTTGAAGTCTTTTTCCGTAAAACCATGTTCTTCCATAAATTTTTTTCCTATATATGTGTTCCAAGAACATCGATGATGACAGCATAAAGCCATCAAGAGGCCACAGATCCTAATGAGAGAAACAGTAATATATAAAATACATTTGTTAAAACAGCAGAGCAACAGAGATAACATTCAACAAAGTTATTCATAGAGAAAAAATTAGCAATATAGCATACCCACCCATTTTTTAATTGTTCAGAAACCAGTGATTTTAACACTTCTTTAATTGGGGAGGGGTGAGAAATCATTAGCACTGAAAAATAATTGCACTGTGCTTTCAATAAGGCCCCCCCCCCCTACTTTTTTGCTTCAAATGTATTAATTCACCCATTTGCAATAGCTGCTTCTTTCATGCAGCAATCAATAAAAATGCAAACAATTTAAGTAAAAAATTCATTTCACTATAAGTCACACATTACATACAAAAAAAGTTTTGTTAAAAATCATTCAAATTTCAATAAACATTTCACAAGAACTGAAAGATTAAAAATTTAAAACAAATAGAATGTAATACATTACAAAGTATAAATATAGAATTTTAAAATATAAAAGGTGCATTCAGTTTACTTAGATTTCTTCAATGGTTCAATTATTTGAGCACATGCTATTAAAACTCTATAACTGCACCATCTAAAAGAATCTAATAAGTTACAGATTAAGCAATTCTAATATTTGCTTTTTGCCGTTACAACAGCAAAATTCAATTAAGAGAAACAGAAGTAGTGCAGATCTGCTCATTGTAAGAAATGGTTAAAAAGAAATTTAAAAGATGCGACTTTCTCCCCAGACGAAAAAAGTAATTTTATTTTATGATGATATCGTTTAATCATATTATCTTTTTCCACTGTTAAAGCTATGGTTGACAAAGTTTAACTTCTTTGATGCATTAGCTCAGTACTATATTTTCACTTTCCTGGAAAAGGAAGTTATACACTTTTAAAATATGTTTTTCAATTCAAGCACATTGAATGGACAAATTTTCATTTCATTTGACAAGTATTGTTCAGCTGGTGTGAAATACTTTTTCACACCAGCTTCAAATTAATACTTTTATTATATGGATAACAATTATTTGTTTTTTGGTTTGGTATCTTATTACATTTTTAATTTCAGTTTAATTTTGCAGTTATTATTTTTTTCCCCCTTTAAGACATTACAACTAATAAATTGTGACAAAAAATTTTATTCTTCGTAAAATTTAATATTTAGAAAATTGTGATGTTCTATTGTTCTTTTTTAATGATTTTAATTTTTTTTTCTTCTTGACGGTATTTTTGGAAATGACTTTCATTTTCAGATAATTTTATTTTGTTTTCCAAGTGTCATATTATTGTTTCATGCAAAATATATGATGACACAGATATTTTGAAACTTTCCAAACCTTTAAAGTTTTTGTTGTTAAATTTGACTATGTGTTGATATTCAACTCAAAACAGTGAATATTAAAATGCTATTATTTTGAAAACATGCTTAGAAATAGGTAACTCATTTTTGCATAAATTTGAGTTTTTATTGATCTAATTTTTAGTCTTATCAAGTAACAAAGGGTAAATTATGCTTTCTGTATTAATAGTTTAACAAATAGGACAGTCAATATTCCAGGCGAACAAGTTAGTCACCAAAGGAAGCTACAAAATATATACAGGGTGATTACAAAAAGTTTCCAATATGTCTAGCAATCATACCATTATAGGGAAAGGAATAAAATTCTGAATAGTGGTATTAATATGGTATGCATTCAAGAAACAAAAGTCCAGCTCTCACAATTACGGTTACAGTGAAAAAATTTAGAATTTTCAAATGGCAACACCTACTTTTTTAACGGAAAAGTTATCCTTACAGTAAAAAACTTAAAATGGAGTTGGAACAGTATTTTTAGGGCAAATAAACGGAGGCGCTGGGCAGAGACAAAGAAAGTGGTATTAAAAAATTTGCCTATATATGACCACCTAGCGGGCATATCGTTTGATGGAACAGAATAAAATTTTGAATGTGGGTATTATACAGCATGCACTCAAGAATGATGTGAAAAAGAATAGTCCAGCCCTCAAAGTTACGGTTACAGTGACAAAATTTCGAATTTTTCCAATGGCAACACTTAATTTTTTTTACAGAAACATGATCCTCATAGTAAAAACATAAAATGGAGTTGTAACGGTATTTTTAGAGTGGAAAATGGCAGCGTTACGCAGAGACGAGGAAAAAAGCGAAAATAACCGATAGTAAATACTAGGTAGAAGAGGTTTTATTTGTCTCTGCATAGCGCCACCGTTTCTTGCCCTAAAAGTACTGTTCCAACTCCATCTTAAGTTTTTTACAATGAGAATCATGATGCTGTGGAAAAAAGATGTTACCATTTGAAAATTTTGAAATTTTTTTCACGGTAACCGTAACTGTGATAGCTGGACTTGCATTTCTCACATCATTCTTGAGCACATAACATATAATACATACATTCAAAATTTTATTCCCTTCTCTATAACGGTATGCTCGTTAGGGGGTCATACATCAGCAAAGTTTTTTTTTAAATCACCATGTAGATAAACTTTCAGTTGTGAAAAATAAATTCCTTGGGGGAGGAACATTTTTGTTTCTCTCCATCAGGCAAACAGTTGAAAGAAAAGTCCAGCAGTTTCCTGTTTCATAAATAAATGTTGCATTTTTATGATTTTTTAAAAAATTCAACAATCTGAGTACGAGTGCCAAAAAGTTATATGGTTTGACAAAATCACATATTTTTAACCCTTTGCACTCTTCTGGCAATGAGCTGTATGCACACTTTAGGCTCAAAATCCATATAATTTTTTATATAAACAGGCTGTTACCAAGATTGTAACTGCTCGTTTTGGCTGCTAATCAAAGTAACTGTGTTATCTTTTAACAAATTATCAGGTGAATGCACCCTCCAAAGCATCTAATGTGTTTTTGAGGGTAAAGGGTTAATATTCAATCTTACAAATAACAATAATTTTTCTCAGGTTCAATATTTTACTTACTTGTGTTTAATTTTTTCTCCATTTTCTTCAGAAACTACTGAATTCATTAAACACCTAACTGCTAAATCTATAAAAAATAAAACAAATAATAACAACGAAAAGACAAAAGGAAATAAATATTTCTGCTATCTTTCATTGTTACAAAAGGTTTGATAAAAATAACTTAGGTACTTTCCCATTCACCAAACCCTTGACCATTTCAGCTTGGTGATGGCTGGGGTTCCGTTGAAAGAAAAACACCATAATCTACACTTACAGATCAACAAAATTTTATAGAACAACTTTACAAAAATATTTGGAAAGCTGCGACTGGAGAGGTTTTTGAAAAATAAAATTACATAAATATTCCACTAAGAAGCACATTTGAATACTGGAAAAATAACCAGTGATTGCAATATAAATTCCCATACCATGACTGAGAGGATTTATGAATAAGTTTATGTTAGAGTACAGGTGAATAAAAGGCATATTTTAATTATACAATAAAGAAATTACAGAAGAACCAGAAGAAGTAAACAATAACAATATACCTTTCGCGCAACGCAGCAGCATCCAGTTATTACGTTAACAATATTGTCTATAATCAACTAACCAATTAAGATACAATCAAACAATAAAAATCATGCTTCAAAAAATTATAACACATTAAGATTAAACAAATAATATGGAAAAAAATGAAAGGGAACTCGTATGGTGAACTTTTTCAAAGTGCCACTCGCCATCGGAGTTCTAAAATGGATAAATTTTCTGTCAAGGGAATGACTTAATAGATAAATAATATTCCCTCTGTGGCCTGAATTTATCCAATAATTAAAATAATATAGGAAAAACCTTTCTTAAATTAAAAAAAAAAAAAAACTTCAGAAAGTCTTCTTTAACAAATCCAATAAAGAAAAAGAAGATAAAATTAACTTTACCTTCTGCCAAAAATTACCAGTATAAACAACGCCATTGAAGCAAATCAGAAACAAAGATATTAAGTCTAGAAACTAGCTTCATCTATTGAGAAAAATTCGAACTAAATTGACAGAAATTTAGAAGCTATTCAATCCTTTTTTAATGAAGTTATTATATCTAAAGAAATTACTTGGGTAGCCGTTTTCGATATTAGGAAATAAATCCGTTAAGAAACTTTCTTTTGTATTTCATTGGAAGTTGCTGCATTTTTGAACCATTCTGTTTAATGCAAAGTTTAATTTTTAATATCTCCTGTTAAATTATTTTACTTTTACTTGAATATAAGGCATATCTATAGTTCCGACAACCCTTCCGTCAGACTGGCAAGGAAGCAGGTCGCCAACAAACAATCAGAACTAAGTACAGACAATGTAGCAGGGTATGTAGTGGCAAATAAGGTATTGAAGATATTTTACGTTTCGTTTTTGTCTTTACGTTCGTGTGCTGTGTCCCATTTTCCAGATATAAAATAAAATTATTGGGACTGAAAATGAAATCGTTATTCCTCGTTTCAAATAATTATAACTCAGCTTAGAAAACTGGTACAATAGCCAAACGAACCCATCACAAGAGTTCCTATTAACTTTTTTCTAATATAAAGTTGAGGGTGAATGTATAAATAAGACATCATAAACACAGTGTAAAAACTTAATGCATACCAGTAGCTCCTCCACAAAGGTGTTTACTCACTCCTACAACTTTATCAAGTTTATCTTTAATACTTTGAATTTTACCTAGGAAAGAAATTTTTAGCGTTAAAAAATGAAACAAACTTTGTTAAAGTTAATAATGTTATATTTTCATAAATACTTATTAGTATAGACAAATCAGATATATACCCAGAATTTTCCAAATTAATGGAAATTTGCTTCAATAAAAGTAAACAGAAATATGAGTTTAATATTTTAAAAAAACACATTATAAAAAAATTAACATTATTTTTTACTAGAAAATCACCCATCATGGTATGAAGGGTACAAATTGCCTCTTCATTCGAGAGATTTCCCTTCAAATTTGACGCGTTTAAATAGATTATATGCGAGAGAATTGATTGAAAACAAATAAAATAAACATATGTTTTTATGACAGGAAATATTTTTTTTATTTACATATTTCTTTATTCAAAAATCATCGTGGCATCCAAAAAATCCATCATGGTATCCATCCGTGAAATCCATCCATCGTGGCGTCCAACCTATATCACGCACATGATATACCACTGACGCGATTTACTACTTTCTATTAAAAAACGGAACTTAATTTGAAATATATTATTAATATAATTTAAAATTTCTCAGGAACTACTGATCATAGCGAGATTAATTTTATATCAATTGATAGAAAATTTTATTTCACTATTTTAGAGCTATTAAATTTGAAATTAGAACGACAATTACTCTTTTAAATATAAAATGACTGAAATTTAGGTTCCCTAACAATGAAATAATGCTGTTTAACATCTCGCAGTGCTATGGCACGAGTTTTATTGTTGGTGACGTCAGAGCGTTACCAAGAGATCTGGGCTATTATATTAGTAATTCCTACTAGTTGTTTTGAGAAATGGGACAGCAAAACAATGATAGGATTAATTGGTTCAAAATAAATCAATAAATGATAATCATTGATATTATACAGATACACAAGATGAAGAATATGGCTCTAATTTGTACTACGTGACATCATTATATTCTCTTAAGGAAAAAAAAAAAATGTAACACATTTTCAAGCCTACATGAAAGATATTACATCAGGTTTAAGATAGTATATCATGCATGCATGCACACACAAAACTCTACACAAATATTTGAAAATATAGGATGTAAATGTTTTTGCAGATATCTGTATTCAAAAATAAATTAAACTTTTCAGTGCATAGGTTGGCCAGAAAGAAATTCTTACCTAAAAATAAATGCTGAATGTCAATTCTTATTCTTTCAATTTGAATATCAGAATCTTTAAACTTATTATCACTCTACAAAATAAGAATACAAAAATATTATAAAATATACAAACAAGTTAATAAATATTTATCATAACTATGCATTTACATAGTCACTGGCAAAAACAAGATGATGTAATTTTGCACGTAGTGAGTTGATTTGACAAAATGAATGCATAAGATCAAAAATTTATCTACCTATTTAAACAAAATATTATCTACCAGATATATTCTATATGCATTAGCAATGGAATGAATGAAATATGAATTTGAATAAAAATAATACTGCAAAGGCAAGTAGCAATGAAAATAGGAAGAAAAACGTATGCAGCAAAAGAAGATATATAAATATATAGAAATCACAATTTATAGCATCTGGAAAAAATAACATTAGATACCATTAAAAAACTAACAAAATGGCACATTACAAATAAAATAAAATGTTTGCTTCTAGGTGTATATATATATATATTGACTTTTTCAATAGTTGTAAGAGTTATATAGTTCACAGAATTGTTTTGCATGTGCTCTTTGCATGTGTATTGCACTTTTGTTTATAGGATCATAATTCAAATTTTGTTTAATTAATAAATTTTTAGTTTTTGAATTGCATTTTGATATGTCTTGTTTATTTTGTTTTGTATGTACATTTATAACAGACTATATTTTGGTGTATATATATATACACCAAAAACTTTTATATATATATATATATATTAAGTTTTTAACTTTCTTAAATCATTTTTAATGACACCTCATTTTTAATTACTTCTACTTCCATTGTGTTGGAATTCAAATGAAATTGTTCAGTCACTGAATGAAATGCATCTCATTGGTTTATTTCATGACGTAGCCGAAGTTACGGCACTAGTCGAAGTTGATTGGTTGTTACAATCTATATATATTGTTCATTTGTGTTTTGAAGCAAGCAGTCGAATGGATGGCTGTCAGTGATTGTGTAAGCTGCAAGACAGCAGCATGTTCTTTTTTTTTTTTTTAAGTAAACTGGATTAAAGCTATTTTGTATTTTAAACTGCCTGGTATCTGCGTTACTCTGCAATTTACACTCACGACATGCCAACACATTGTAATAAGCGCACTACAACTTTCATTTCGAGTCACGAGTCTTCTGGGAAAATCCCCTTTTTTGCCGTATATAACCTCTCAGCTGACAACAACAGTGTGCCGCTCGGGCGTAACCTCTTTAATCCTGGTCACGGAGCTATGCATAAAATGCGATTCCTTTACCTATGAAAAGGTTGAATAAAAGAAGATGGAATCAACTAAAGTCTTTTCCATGACTAAGATATTCTACATTTCACCTTTAATAAAGATGTTATATATATATATAATGAATTCGTTGTTGTAGTTGTTGAATAAGGAACAGGCTGAGCAAATAATTGCTTTTCATTTATTATCAAAATATTTAAGTCAATTTCAGGAGATAGCTGACATACATGCATCTTAGTTTAGGTTTTCAAGTCAAAAGCGAACAGAAAATCCCTGCATTTTCTCAGATAAGGGATTAACATATAGACACATGATGAAAGTGAAGGAAATAATAGCTATTTTTAGTAAATTACGTAAGTGTTTTAGGGAAAAGTATAGCCCCAACAAGTCGCTGATTTCGTGATCTATGTGGGCGCGTGGAAGCAATTAAAATATTCTTTTAGTAAAATATATGATAAAACGTGATATTTAATATACCTCCAGTGTGGGAAATAAAACGAATCTGGAGTTTAAGAAAAGTGATTTTGGAATAGATTAATACTGTACTAAGATTTTAAAATATATACAGTAAAAGCTTAACTAACCGGCATGCTCGAGAAACTCGGATTTCCGGATACCTGAAAAGTCCGGATAGTTGAGTGTGACAGGAAAAATGGGGGGGGGAGAGATTATAGCCTTTAAAAAAAATTCGGCCAAATAATTTGTTTTTGTCATTTTGAAATGTGTATTAAATATAATTTTTAAGAATACTTCTGTATCTTCCATAACATTGTATTTACAAAACGCATTACGAAGATTTTAATTTAACATTGATGATTTTAAAAAATATATATGACCTGTAGCCGAATTTTTACCGTAAATATATAGATTATAAAAATATAAACATTTAAAAATAGCCGAAGAAACTGAAAAATATTCTACTCAGCAAGCATAATAAAACTCTTTTAAGTGATCATAAACAAATCCCAGATTGAATATTAAAACTAATTATCTTTTAAAAGATCGCAAGGGTAATTGCGCAATACGCGCGCCTCCAATTCTCCTGCACTTGATATTGCGTAAGCGGAATCAACGTCTGCCGGTATTTGGAGACTAAATAAATAAAGCAAAAGAAAGAGACTTACCAATCTGAAGTACACCCCCATGAGTTATTATTATTTTTTTTACCGATTCTGTCCCCCCCCTTTTTTTTTTTGGTTGTCGATTTCGTTTTTACGTCTTGTTTTTCAGCGAAAGGTGAGCACTTTTTTTTTGGGTTCTCACTTTTGCTTTTCAACTCCCCCCATAAAACAAGTCTGTGTAAATAACAGTACTGTATATTGTTTGTTTTTCCTTCTATGCTCCTCCGTGCAGAACGAACGTTGTATTCCAGAAATAAACTGTCCGCGTGAATGGAACGGCGCACGCACATGCAAAATTTTGGCGCGAAGATGTAAAATTTTTAGAAAAACTCATTTTCTAATTTTTCCGGTTAGTTGAGCTTTCCGGATACTTGAATGCCGGAAAATCGAGAGTTTACTGTAATATTAGAATTTAAAGTAATATTAAGCGAAATTATTACATATATGTGTATGTGTGTGTTTATATTTGCTAACAGGTGTTGCATGGTTGACATTTAGCTAAACAAGCTAAGTATTATCTCTTAAGAGCTTCTCTTATGATCATGTTTTTGGTAGTTTGTAGATATCTATAAATTTTTCTCAATTTGCACTTATTTAATTTTTCATTTTGAACCTATTGCAATTCTGGCTTATTTTATTAATTAAATTCAGCAGCAAACAGGAACTCTTTAAATATTTTAGTTTTATTATCAATATCTCATTAATTTTGAATAAAAAGAATTTTAACCACTATTCTGCTGTTGCAATCAAATTTCAATGTTTCTTGCCATACCTCAAAGACCATTCTTAAAAAAATTAATCATTTTTAACATTGTCTAGACAGAAACAGAGCCATTTTAACAAATTTGAGGGCCATGGGCCAGAGTAATGGCTCTCTATTTACGAGCCCCAATCATAATTCTACATTTAACAAATTTAAAATTACAATTAAATAAATTATTTTGCTCAAAATTTTTAAAAAAATCAGCACAGTAAGTTTTAGGTGCCCTTAGATCAAGGGGACACCTAGGCTACAGTCCAATTGCCCCATTAGACAGGACACTGTATAGAAACCAGGGTTAAACTGATCTATGTGGAAGTTTATTTTTTTAAACCCCTTACATGAATCTGAATGAACAAATAGGTATCAGCCAGTGTATAACCAAAATAATACAAAAACATTAATGCTTATTACTTCAGCAATATATTTACTGCTTACGCGAAATATGATTTAAAAAATATACCACAGCAAAAACTATATTATTATCATCAATGTACTTTCAAAGCGGCTGCTTTCAATTTCAGCCATGTTAAAAGAGAAATACATAAAAAACAGAGAAAACTGGAATAGGAATATTAATTACATGCTACAATCAAACACTTACTGTACGCATTGCATCTTACAGTTTTTAAAAAAATGTAATAATACATTTAACCAGACTGAATATAAAAACTCACATATTAACAGTATTCACTGTAACTCATTTTTAGTCGATGCCAGTAAAAAAAAATCATATAACTACGAAACAAATGCATCACTTACTTTATGTCTTTGAGCTGATTTGTCAATTAAAATGAATGACTTCTTCTCGCCTTCAGGAGCACATCTGATTATCCAGTACATAAGCTGCCCTAGTTATAAATCAAATTGTTAATGTCACAGATAAGCAATGCATTAAAATTTTTATACCACAGATAATAAACATTACTACGTTTATAAACTATATAGAAACACAAATTTGTTTGGATCAAAATATTTCATAAGCTAGGAATTGAAATAATAACAATTTACATTATACTCCTAGTCAAAAGCATATTAGTAAAGGATAAGTGTCTGCAAAAGAAAAGAATATTCTAAATATATCAATAATAAAGTATTATTAATTGTTAAACATTTTAGTATATGAGCTAATAAAAAAAAACTTTTTAAAATAGTTGCCCTGATCTTCAAAATGTCAAAGAAAAAATTAAAATATAAAGCCATTTGAAACTGCAGTTTTTACGAAAAATTTGCATAATAATTACTAAACTACAAGTAGCATAGAGCAGCAGTTCCCAACCTTTTTTGGTTTTGCGGACCACCTGTTGTATAAAAAGTATTTTGAGGCCCACTGACTAAATATGCAAGTAAAAAATACAAACACATATACTACATATATACAGGGTGTCCGAGAATTGTGGGACATGTTTCAAAAATTAATGAAATACCTAATAATGTTACAACTAAAGCATTTTTTTTAAATGAGAGAGCAAATAAAGTTTTTTTTCTTTTTTCAGATAGGTAATCACATAAGTAACACGGCGTTACAGAGTTCTAAATTTGCCAGAGCTAGAGAATTCTGTAAGCAATGGCTGATCGCCGATTCGCATTTTCTGGTTTCCTTTTTTAGTTTTTCTTAAATATTTTAAAGAATATCCAGTTCTCACATTACATGCGAATGAACAAATTAAAGAGCGTAACATTTCCTACAAGTATATGCTTTTATTTTTCTTTGAACTTTATATTTTTGCAGATAATGGCTCACAAAAAGGGAAGATTTTCAATAATTTATGGCCACCTAGACCACCGTAATGGCGCGTTTTCTATCTGGAAAACAATTTTTTTTAAAATGCACTCTCATTAAAAAAAAAACATAGTTGTAACATTATTAGTGTTTTTTTATTAATTTTTGAAATAACTCCCACAATTTCAGGACACCCTGTATAATATATGCCCATATATGCTGATAAATTAGTGAAGCTTACTATAAAAGGAATAAAAATATATTGTTTTATGAAGCAAAAAAACGAGTGAAGACTCTTGAAGCTCTTCTGCCTAGCGTTTAGCGGCCCACTAATACACTATCTGAGGCCCACAAGTGGGCCGTGGCCAGTAGGTTGGGAACCACTGGCATAGAGTATTATTTTTACGGATAGCTACAAAAATACTAACCAGAGTTCATAAAAAGAAATTGGATTTTTTAAAATAGAATAAAACTTTTTATTAGAAATAAAACAAGTATTTTGCTCTAAAATAGAAGCAGTAAAAATAAACATTGTTATAAAAAATTAAATTAAAAAATAATTACAAAAAAGTGAGAAATGATTGTAATAGAATATATTTTCTTTGAATAGAAGTTATTAAAAATTGTGAGAAAGCTATCCAGAATTGACAGTTTATCATTTTTCTGCGTTTCAAATTCCACATACATCTCGAATTTTGACTATGAAATTCAGAAAAAAAATTTATAAATGAAATTCTCAAGCTTGGCTTAAACATCATTAATAATCAATTTCTTTTAAACATTTTTTTAAAGCTGATAATTCCATTGTTACATGGAGAGCATAAAGATGTGAGTATTGTGAAATATATTATAGGACATTCTGTTACTAATGCCGGTTATGCAAGTGAGAAGCAACCAGGATTATAAAAAATATAATAAAAGAAGGGGAAAAAAAGATGAAAAAAATATTGGATTGGTAAGAGCAATCCTCATGCAACTAGATTGGTTTTTTTTTGTATTGTTCCATTGTTCTTTATTTTTTGTATTGTTCTTTATGAATGTATACAGCTGCATTTGTTTGCTACTTCAACATTGCATAAATTTTATCATCTAAATTTTATTGTTTAAATTTTGTGTTGTTTCTGTTTAAAGTTTATTTATTATTTTTTAAATTTATCCTACTTTTTTTAGTTGATTGTTTCTAAGCTCTCATGCAACTAACTACATGCAGTGAACATGGATGAAGGTTTCAGTCGTGAAACATACATGATAATAGCTTAACATTACGAAACACTGTGGCAAAAAAAAAAATCAGACAACACAGACTTCTGGCAGATTGTTTTCATTAAATTATTTTAAAAAGGGGGAATCTTCAAACATGTACACTTTTGGTTGTTAGAAAAATGTTTGTTTTAAAAAAAAAGTATGTTTGAAAAAAATCGTAAAAGTTAAAGATGAAGTATTTTATCTAAAATACACCTTATTTTTTTTAATTATGTGAAGAAAACTTCATATGCTAACAAAACCTGAATATTCTACAAATATTTTAATTAGCCACTTTTTTCTCCTTTCCCATGAAATACAAAGTAGACAATCTTTATTTTAACAACCAATGGTATTATTACAAGAAGGAATCATAATTTAATATGATAGAAATTGGTGGCCCTGAAAAAATAACCAAAATGATATTTTAAAACTGAAGGAACAAAAAAAAAAAAAAAAATCCCTAAAGGTCACAAAAGGCATATAAAATGATATTTCACACAAGGTTCTTAAAAATTCCACATAATAGCATCTAGTAAAATAAAATTTAAAGCAGGCATGATTTTTTTAAGATACCAGATTACTTTACAACAGGAAATATAAAATTATTTACCTTTTCCTGCTCCAAATTCAACGAAACAAGATCCATTTTGTAGAAAATGAAACTGATCCATAACTGACAATAATGATGCTTGTTGCTTCATGTGCTTAAAGTTATTTAGTTTGTCATCAGAATTTTCTATTTCTGACTTTAAAAGAGGATGCAGAGTTATGATTTCTGTATTTTCTAAATGCATTTCTAAAAATAAAATGCATAGAAGAAGTTAGTAAAATATAAAAATACTACCAATACACATTCACAGCTTTACAACTGTGGAAATGTGATTAATAAAAACACATTAGTTTTAGTTCACATGATATATTTTTGCTATCACAATTCAATGCAATATTTGGTACTATAAAATGTTCTTGGTAATTATTAAATATACATGTGAATAAGAGAAAAAGTGTATGAAGAAGAAATCCAGATTTACATCAACTGCTTATTGCCATATCTCTAAAAATGTCAGCACCTTTATATTAGTTAAAAAACAAAAGTTTATGACTGCCAGTCGGCCCAACAGCCACAATATCCTTCTTCAACCACAGCAAAGAGCCGAAATGAAAAAGAAGTAAAGTTCGCTAGAGTATTTAGTTCACAATGCACCAACCGATTTAAAAGTTTCTGAACTGAGAAGAGATTCCTTTTTGATTTATAACTCCAATTAGGAGTACTGAAAGAATTTATATTTTAACAGGGATTAAAAATACCACAGATAAATGGATCAGAAATAACCACTGGATTATTGTGTTTAGCATTAATTTATCATAGAAAAAGTAGAAAAAAATGTTATGCTATATAGACAGGGTGCGTAGTGAGAAACTGCTGCAAAAATTAAGCACTTTTAAGAACTTTTTAAGCACCTTAGCCAAAAAAAATTAAGCACCTTTGTACATGCATGCCTACGTCGACCTACGTATTTTCTAAGCATATGATGATTTCTGTTTTATAATAATGCATAGTTTTTATTGAAAATTTAAAAATATATTTTTTTAATTTCATTATTTATTTCCGTATTTGCAAAACGTCTTCTATTGTAAAATAAAGGATGTATTTTTGATTTTACAAAAAAATTAAAAATGATAATGCAAATTGTCATTATCAAAAATTAAATCAACTTTTATAAGATTAACAATAGAAATATGTTACCTTTTTCACCATTTCTTAAAATTAACAAATTACCAATTAATTTTCCTCTTCGGGATAATAATTCCAGTATTTCAAAACACGGCGCTACCCATTGTTGAAGCAAGAGGGAACATGAAAAAAGGTCATTAATAGTCCAGTCAATGACGGGTTTGAAAAAAAAACATTAAATCATATAGTTTTGAAAATTGGCACACATGTTTGTGATAGTCTCCTGATGAACATACTAAAGTCCCTGGTCCTGAATGATTTAACGAATTAAAGAGCATACAATTCCCTACAAAAATATGCTTTTATTTTTCTTCTAGCTTTTATAGTTTCTGAGATAAAAGGTCTCAAAGTTTGCCGCCATCTTGGATTTAATACCCTTTTTTTAAGTGTTTTTTAATATCTCGAAAACTATTTGATTTGCAAATTTATTGTAATCAGAAAATTAATGAGCGTAAAATTCCCTACAAATGCATGTCTTTATGTTTCTTCTATCTTTAATAGTTTCCGAGGTAATGGGTTTCAAAGTTTGCCGCCATCTTAGAATTTAACCCCTTTTTCTCAGTTTTTTTTTAATATCTCGAAAATTATTTAGTTTTCAAATCACACGTGATACAACAAATTGAAGAACGTAAAATTCCTTACAAAAGAGTGATTTTATTTTTGTTCTAGTTTTAATAGTTGCCGAGATAATGGGCTTCAAAGTTTGCTACCATCTTTGGATTTCATTCCCCTTTTTTAAGTTTTTCTTAAAAATTTCAGAAACTATTAAAACTAAAAGAAAATTAAAAGCATGTATTTGTAGGGAATTTCACGATCATTAATTTGTTGTATTATATGTAATTGAAAATTGAATAGTTTTTAAGAAATTTAAAAAAGACGGGAAAAGGGGGATGAAATTAAAGATGGAGGCAAATTTTGAGATCCATTATCTCAGAAACTATTATAGGTAGAAGAATAATAAATGCATGTAGTCGTAGGTAATTTCATGTTCTTTAATTTGATAAATCAATTGTAATTTGAAAAGTGAAGTTTTCGATATTTTAAAGAAAAACTTTAGAAAAAGGGGGATGGAATCTAAGATTGCAGCGTGAGCCGCACCCCCAGGACCAGGGACTTTTAGTATGTTCAACAGAAGCCTCTCACGAACATGTGAACCAATTTTCAAAACTATACGATTTAATGTTTTTTTTCGTCCCCATTTTGGGAATCAGTTGACTGGACTATAAGTATTATCATAACATGTGTTGACACCCCTGGATCTATCTCACCCAGGATTCCTTCCCGAATTCTTCCCTTTCGTCGATTTTCTTTCTAGATACATCTGGTAAACAAAGCTTTACGACTATGCTTTCGATATCGATTCAAGGGGAAACCAAAAAAAGAAAAGAAAAGAAGAAGAATGTTTTCTTTGCACTTCTCAAGAAAATTAAGCACTTTTTAAGGACCTTTTTTCCAAAATTAAGCACTTTTAAGGTGCTTAAAAATGGATTTCAAATTTAAGCACTTTTTAAGCACTTTTCATGACGCTACGCACCCTGATAGAACTAAAAGCTGTATTTTCTTGCAGAAATGAACACACTATCTAATAAAATATCTTTTACATCACATATGCATTTCATTTGAAGATTCTGATACTTATTTAATTAAAAATATGAGCAATAATTATTTGTATTTCTAAGACAAAATTTTATAAACTGAAGCTATCAGTTCATTTTCTTAACTAAGATATTTTTATTTGGATTTTTTTAAAAATATTATAATACATAATGCCACATCCAAAAGACATGACAATTTTAAAAAAATTAAAATTTTTATAAATTTAAAAGGAGCATTTTTTTTCAAGGTGACATCTAAAAGATTCTGGATATTTATCAATTATTTTAGGAAAAAATATTATTGAAGAAATATTTCATACTTTTAACATTCACTTAATAACAAAATATTTAAAATTCTCTTCCGAATCAGAAATATTTATTGTTTTAAAGACATCAACGAGCAATTAATCAGTAACAAATTTTAAAATCATATTAGGTCACAATAAGTAATAGGATAATATAAGAAACAAAAGGTTGGTAATCTTTTTTTTTTTGCATTAAAATGAAATTACAAAATACATAAGCAATTAAATAAGTTGACTTAATAGAAAAGTTTATTTCTTCTAACCTCCTTTCTTCCAACTGAAGGAGGAAAAACAAAGTTAAAATTAGGAAATTAACATATTATTATTAATTTATTATTGAATTCAATATGAATAAGCCATTTTTATTGACTGAAAATATCAATTTATTTCTTCTAAATAACACAAAAAGACATTCCAAAAAATTTGAAAATGAAAAAGTTCCAAATACAAGCAAGGCTTTCTAAAAAAATGTGTAAACCTTACCATTATAAATGTTTCTGACTTTTTGAATAAAAGAAAGGAGTTCTTCATCTGGAACATCCTTTAAGTTCAGCTATTTCAGAAAAATAAATTAAGCAATGACAGAAATGATAAATTTTATAATAAATATCAGCAACATGGATTGAAAAAGTTTTGTCATGCTGTAGTTAAGAATATATTAAAACATTCAGATTTGAAACTGAAAGCACATAAGAAAATAAGATAACACATAGAAACACAAGCAAACAATAAATATAAAAACAAGACAAAAAACAATTAAATATTTTCAATAAAAGTATAGGGAAATTTTACCTTATTACTTTCAGAACTACTATCAGCATCTACATTTACGTTTTCAATAAAATATTCCTAAAAAGCAATAAGAATTTTTATATTCTTATAAAAAATAATTTTTTCACATGTCCTAATCAAACTATTTTCAATAATTGTAATTTAGTACCACATACACTAAACATAAAACATCTGAAATTTAATACAGTGCATTATTATGTTTAAACAGAAATTTATTAGTTTAATGCAAAAACAAATTATGAAATGCATAATGATTAATAAAATGAAAATACTAAATTTTATATAATTTTACAAAATTCATTTGATAAGAAAAACTATAACAGTGTATTATAAAGAAACAATTTTTTATATATCTTATGAAAGGGAACACAAATGGTTTTTAATAGTATAACGATAAGATAATGACTGCAAATTGACATTATTAAAATGTAAGAAGATATATAGGAATGGCCGTTATATTATGCAATTAAATTCATTTTAATTTGAAATCTACAGAAAAATTTCTAAAAGACAAAGTTGGAATTCCTGTAAGAATGTGTGACGAGTTTTTAATTGCATTTAAAATTATACAAATATTTACCAAGTAACCTGAAAATTATCTGACTTCATTAATAAATCAATGAACTCTTTAATTAGTTTGTACTTAATAAAAATTGAAGGCAATATTCTTCAGTGGCAGCGATTGGGAGTTATAAGTGAGGTGGGGAGAATTTATAGACAACTAAAAATACCAAGGATTATATGAAGGTAACAAAATTTTAAAATTTAGCTATAGAATGGCAAGTTTTGGATGCTCTCCGATTGAATTAGAACAGAGAAGTAAAAGTTGGTAGAAGACAAATGAAATAAAAAATTAATTTTTCCCACAAAAAATGAGGGGATGACTGCACCCCCACTCTCATAAATCACCACCGCTGATATTCTTACACATTGAGGATATAACAGTATGTCTGTTGTACAAATTTTTATCTAAATTTAAGTAAATTTAGCAACTGTATATCAATGTTAAAGATAATTTTTGTGATCTCCAGAACAAATTATTATTATACCATAAATATAATAACAGAAAACATCAAATATTGATAAGAAATTCTAACATTAATAGCAGAAAAGCAATGATAGATTGAACACGCATCTATAGCAAAAAAGCAATGAATTTGAAATTGAACATGCTTTTCTCTTTCAAACACCTGAAAGTAAAAACTCCTTATGAAAGTGCCTGAAATACCTTTGATATACTTTTGAAAGTGTATTACTTACTCTCTATAACCAGCAGGAATGTTCTCCCTCAACACCCCATATTGCAGATCTCTGCAATATGGGGTGTTTTGTGCCAAACTTTCCTGTATATTGAAAAGAATCATATATGCACTTTGGAACAGTACCTCTTCCCTTAGACCAATTTCGAAACACATTTGTAGTGTTAAAGGATCACATACCAAAATACATCATTCTACTTGATTGCATTTTTGCAATATCATATTCACAAACTCATTAAGAAACATACAACCCTTTGGCAGATTTGGTCAAAAATCTGATATAAATCAACAATCTTAGTGATAAAACCAAATTCTAAATTTCATATATCTAGCACAATGCATTCTGGAGTGATCTTGCAGAGAATGGACAGATAGGTTTCCTGTTGATAGATTTCACTCAAAATTTGATAGAAATTGCAATTTAGGTGTTAAGACCACAAACCAAATTTCATTCATCTAGCTAGTTCCATTTTAAGTTAATTGCGTTCACAGGCAGACAGACATAATAACAAAAATATTTTTTTTCAGACTCAGGGAAATCTACAATGTAAAGATTCATCAAAATCTAAAGTTGAATTTTTGTGACGTTGTTTGTAAAAAATATGAAATTAATAATCATAAGCAAAATAAGGATACTTAAAGGATTTCTACATATATATATGAAACAACAAATTATAAAATGAGCAGTGATAGGAACTTAACTGTAAATGGCAAGACTGAAATTTTAATGTCACTTACCGGCTGTTGCTTTTGTCTAGCATTACACTTTTTCAAATGTTTCTGTAACTTGTTCTCATAGCAGAAACTAGAAAAATGAATTAAATATTTAAAATTACAGACTTGAAAAAATGACTTTTCTATGAACAATTAAAAATATATAAAAATTTCATACTACTTGCAGTCAAACTTGAAAAATACCTAATGCTTTCTATTTTGAAAATAAATTTCTAATTAATAAATAAGTCAATTTTCTCATTATTTCTGCCAAACCAATTGAACATAACTTTGAATTAAACATAGTATTCCCCTTAATTTTATAAAGCTAAGCAATTTCCAGAGAACAATTTTTTTGAAAAATTGAAATGCATTTAAATGCAAAATTTAATGTGTACTAGGCACACTTGTATAGCTGTCTTTTCATAGGAATAATAATCTAAATCCAAATCCTCAGACTACAAAGCTGAAATTCTCCCCAATGCAGTTTCTAGTTTAAAGCCAAATATTAACGAGTTAAACAATTCAATGAAAGTATTTTTGTGTGAATCTAGAAAATTGCAAAATACATGACAAGTAAACAATAAACAGATTATTATTATGGCATTACTTGGTTTCAAAATATGAGATAATGCTATGAAATACAGTAGAGTCTCGATAATTCGAGGTGGATGGAACCGGGCCTACCTCGAACTATCGAAAACTCGAATTATCAAAATCATAAAATTTAGTAAATAAATAAATAGAAATAAAAGCAATTTTTAAATTTCAATGTAGTATATTTAAATGAAAAATGTACCTACATATTATTACATTACTGCCGATAGCAACAGGTTAATTATATCTTAAAATAATTGTCAATTGTTTTTTATTTAAACACATTGCTCTTATATATTGATCTTATATATATCCCATTTTCTTTAGGAGGGGGCATTTCTGCAGGTGGCTTCGGGGTGCGCAGTGGACATATGACCCGTCGAACAACAATAAAAACCAGTTGCAGTAATTCTTTCACAAGTTGTGTACGTGTTGGTATTATTTGGGAGCTAAACTGATTTTTTTTCACTAACTCGGATTTATGGAAAGCTCGAACAATCAAGACTCTACTGTAGATGATCCTTTGATAAAGATTAAATAAAAACATTAAAAATTTTGAGGGACATCAAAAATAACAAACAGCTTTAATAATTGTAAAAATAAAATAAATTTAATAAAAGAAAAGCATACTGAGAAGAGTCATAAGGACATGGAATTCGAGACCCTTTCTTTGGATCCTAAAAATAAAAAAGAAAGATAAACTTTAAAATTTAAAAAAAATAAAAAATTTCATAAACATATGTAATGACATAAAAAGTAAAAATTGCAGAAATATATACATAATTTTTTTTAACAAAGAATCACAATAATAAATGCATTTCATGCTAGGAAAAGTCATAAACTAATACTTCAAAAACTATTAGAATATAAAGCTAAGACCTTTAAAATAAAATACAAAAGTTAAGCCTGCTTTTAACACACATTTACGAATTTCATTATTTTAGCTTTGAAAACACAATACTTAAAACTGATACATCTTCATCTGAATTTAAAAATGATACTGATATGGAAAGAAATTTAACACCTTTCGAGTAATAGGAACAGCATTCATATTCTCATGTTTAGTCCAGCTACTTAGCATAAATTTATTTAAAGTAGTTAAGCCTTATTAATTATTTTATAAGTGCACATACAGAAAAAAAAAAAAAAACAAGCAAGGAGGACTCAAATGTAGTTTTAACACACATTTCCTCTCATAGTTGAATGCAAAAAAACTAAATTATCAGAAGGCTTTCATTTGAAAATAAATAAAAGCATTTAAAAATAATATAATTTAAGCCTACAATACTTTTTAATGATTGTCTACAAAAATTTTTGTTAATGTTGTTTTTACTACTACAGTAAAAGCTTAACTAAACGGCATTCTCGGGAAACGCCGATTTCCAGATACCTGAAAAGTCCGGATAGTTGAGTAAATGGGAAAATGGGGAAGCCTTTTTTTTAAGGTTTTCTTCGGCCAAATAATTTGTTTTTGTCAGTTTGAAATGTGCATTAAATATAATTTTTAAGAATACTTCTGTATCTTCCATAATTACAAAACATATTATGAAGATTTTAATTTAACATTGATAATAAAAAAAGTATGATCTGAAGCTGAATTTTTACCGTAAATATATATATTATAAAATTATAAGCATATAAAAATAGCCGACGAAACTGAAAAATATTCTACTCAGCAAGAATAATAAAACTCTTTTAAGCGATCATAAACAAATCCCAGATTGAATATCAAAACTAATTATCTTTAAAAAATTGCAAGAGTTCTTGCACAATATGCTCGCTTCCAATTCTCCCGCATGTGATATTACGTAATCGGAATTAACATCTGCTGGTATTCGAAGACTAAATAAATAAAGGAAAAGAAGAGATTTACCAATCTGGAGTAACCCTTCCCCACATGATTTTTTTTCTTCTTTTAACTGATTCTGTCCCGTTACTTTTTTTTTAGGGGGAGGGGTGGCGATTTCGTTTTTCGGCGAAAGGTGAGGAACTTTTTTTCCTTTGGGTCTCACTTTTGGCTTTTGAACCCCCCCCCCCCCATAAAACAAGTCTGTGTACGTCACAGTACTGTATATTGCTTTTCTTTTCCTTCTACACCCCTCTGTGCAGAGCGGACGTTGCATTCCAGAAATAAATTGTCCGCGTGAATGGAACAGCGCACGGATAAAAAGTTTTTAGAAAAACTCATTTTCTAATTTTTCCGGTTAGTTGAGCTTTCCAGATACTTGAATGCCAGATAATCGAGAATTTACTGTATAAGTTAATTTTTTCAAACATATTATTACAGAAAGTTATGAAAAAATAATTTTTCAAGAATTACAATTTACAACTATAGCACTAGTACTCTGAAATATTTGTTACTGTATTAAAATATTAATTTTAAATGTAAACAATTTTTCCTCTAGTCTGGAGATACAAGAAAGCATGATAATATTTTTTATAGTTCTAGCTCGGAGGCTGTTCGCACATGGTTTAGACGATTTTTATGGTATTTACAGAATTATTTTACATAATTTTTTTGTGTTTTAAATGCTCAAATTGATAACCCTTACTCTTAAAGATCCTACTACATTGTAGTTTCTATGATAATAATGCCTTTTGTAGTATTGGAAGAGATATTTTGACCCATTACTACTCTTGAACAGCTTTCCAAGGTCCATGAAGGGCTATAGGTCGATGTTTGGATAATGCACTTTTTTGAAGTCCAAAAGAGCAAAAATATATAGCTGGAAGATCGGGGGATTTAGCAGGAATATCTCAGTTAGGGGTATAGTTTCAATACCTATTTCTTGTTAAAAATTTTTCCAGGAAATTAACAGTAGATTGTGATGTATGGCTGCTTGCTTTGTCTTGATGCAGTTCTACTGATTGATGGTATGGTAAAGAGATGATATTTCATATTTGAAGACTGGGGATAAAATATGTTCCTGATAGTGTGCGGAGTTGATCTTAAGATTTTTCTCTCCACTCTCTTTACTTTTATTTTGCCATTATATGAAAAACCAGCAATAATAATAAATCCCTTAGAAAAACTTCCTTTAGATTCTTCGAACTATGTTTTAAGATTTTTTTTCTCCCCTTGATGATAATAAATTGTCTTTTTTTCCTTGAAGTCATTTAAATAGACCAAACCTTCATCTATTGTTACAATATTTTAAATTTTTATCTGGAAAAATTCTTTTCATAAAGGATTCTACAACATGTTCTGGGTTTAGTGATATGACATGGAGAAAGATGATGAACATTATATTTTTTGGTCTTTTAAGATTCAAATCAGTTTTAATAATTTTGTTTATCATTGATACTAAGCATTTTAATGACTTTGCAGCAAACCTTTGACTTTGAGCATTTTCTTTTAACAATAAAAATCTCAACTTTGCAACATTTGAAGAATTACATTTTTTTCCAAGGATGCCTTATTTGGAACAATTTTCCCACTTGAAGCCAGACTTTGATGATTTTTTGGTTTCTTATTAACAATATTAACTGCTGTGCTTTCAGATATAAAAAACCATGGCTTTCACAGCGTCTTTGAATAACTGAATAAGAACAGTTCTCTTCAGAAATAGCAAAAATGTATCCTTCCAGTCATCACTTCTTTAAAAGTGCCATTTTGCATGTAAACTGCTTTGGGGTAGCAATAACTTAAACTTGCAAAAATGGAAATGTGAAAAAAAGTTTTCCATATACACAATTTTTTCCTACAGCAAAGCAAAATTGTCTAAAAAATGTGCGAATAGACTCTGTAAAACAAAACTTCACATTAAATTTCACAGATAAAAAAGAGAGTTACAGAGGATTTGAATGAAGAACAACTTTAAATTGTTTATGGAAAAGAGTTATCAAAATTCTTTCAACATTATTAAAGAAAATGAAAAATTAATAGCAAAGCAAAAGATTCTTAAAACATTTGTAACTTACAAGGTCAGTTCCCAAGTGTGAATGGTGAGGACAAAAAGACATTCCTTCTGCTTTCTTCATACGGCAATGTCTTTTTTTCCTTTCTAAGAAAAATGAGCAAACATTTTCTTCGCCTTCCTCTGCTACTCTTTTGCTCATTGTTTTATAATATAAAAGTTGGTCCTAGCTTCTAGAAATAAGGAAAAATTATATATGAATGAAAGCAAATTACATACATAATGAGTAATAGTTTCATTTGTGCATCTAGGTTTTATTTAACTTCAGTTATGAACTCTCCAAAAATTTCAGTGTTATGCAGCTAATGAGATTAGTAATTTATACTTGGTTAAATAATAAGTTTTTTAAAAGCATGCTTTTATTAGTATACTAAAACACAGAATCTCTTTTCTCTCTCTCTTAATCAAGAAAGAGCGATTAAACCATAAGTATACAGAATGGTATAAATACTCACTGAATGTTGGATTTTTATAACTTTTTTAACATATATTAATTTTGTATGAACATTTTAAGTTCTTTCCTTTCCTTTTAATGTCACTACTGGTTAAATTCGCTTTATCTAATAGGTTTCAAGTGCCTCCCTTTGGTTTTTTTGCTTCAACCTTTCACTTATCTGATTTTTTTCTCAGAGCATCTTTCCTAAATTTTGTTGTTACCTATGAAAGAGGGATTTTATATTGCTTCTTCTTTTTAGTCTGTTATATCTTTCATGATTATCATTTATAGTATTGGTACAGATCCAAACAATTTTCTCAAGATTCACTGCCATATGGAACACTCTCATAACAGTCAGGCAAATTGGACAAGAGTGGAATTAATTGACTAAATTCTAAAGATTAAGTACAGTCATCATTTGGAATCACACGTAATTTAAACTTAAGGCACTCGAGAGCAAGTGACAATTGAGTTGGTAATTTTATGTCATGTAGATGGTAAATCAAATTAAGTTATAAAGTGTTTACAGATGAATTTTAAGATGAGAATATTTTATACCAGTTGCAATCTTCAGATAGTTTAAAAATTATAAAATCATATACTAGTGCATTTCTACGACAGTGAGCAGATGATATTTCTTTTAGATTTTACTATTCGAAATATCAGTTGTCCAATGTTTCTGTATCTGGACATAAAATATTTGAAATATTATCACAATCTTAAACATTTTATGCAAGGACTATAATGAGATTGCTATTTTTAGTCCATTCCATCTAGTGTTTATCTCACTTTCTCATGAAAATTTGAGGTATTTTTCGTTCGTCTAGTTCTAGTCTTAAAGCTTAATGCCACATTAGGCAGTTACACCGCGGATCAATCAAGTGCCCCAATTACTCTACTTGAAGGGAAGTTGCAGGTAAGAGTAATGAAGAAGGCGAAATCAGAATTTGGATTGCAACTCCCTCTCCAGACACACTCTATTATATGCTGATAGCAACAGTGCTATGTTTTGAGCGATGTTTTTTTTTTTTTACCCTCATCATGTTGCTAAAAGAGTAGCAGACACTCTAAGATTTAGAGGACTTGAGATGAAAAAAGCGAAACACGCTATCAATAATGAATCACATAAAGAGAGTAAAATAAATGTGTTTCTTCAATTTATACAAACAAAAAATGCTTTCAAAGGTACTAATATTATAAATTTGTAGAATTATTATAAAAAAATTAAGATGATAAAATTTGGTATGAAGATCAAGCAGTCAGTCCGCTACTAATATGCTTCTACAAGCGTCATGAATTTCCCAGATGGCACTGGAGATCCTATGCCATCCTCTAGCTGTGAAGTAGATTTCAAACATTGGTATAAGTTTGTCCCTAGTATCTTTCAGGAACCAATCTGTTGAATCTTCAGCTATAGGTGGGTCGATTAATGAGTTTTCCTTTCCAGATGAGACTTACTCTTCATTTGGCTTGAAGTGCTAATACAATCCTAAGCCTAGAAAAATGTTGATAGTCCGACCATATTCAGAGTCAGCCTTTGGTATAGATAGAATGTTGACTAATAGGATAATTGCATTCCTTTGCGATTATCACTGTACTCTGGGCGGGACTGTTGTTGTCTACAGTCAGCCATGTCTTTAATTTGACACCTAATAATTGTAGAATTAATTATACATTTTACTTGCGGAAGATGGTATTTTCTTCTTTTATCAGTATTTAACTTGGAAGCGGATCACTAGACAGTTATTGGTTTTGCACAGCTATCTTTTAATCTAAAGCTAGAAAAGTTTCTGTCATAGACTAACGTACAAACTTTGTGGCTTCCATACAGTTCACTAATGTATCAAATTCATTTTTTTTTCAAAAAATTCTCATTTTTTGACACTAATAAGAGAAGATATGGAGATACAAGCTAAGCAAACATCCTTATATTTCTTTTCTTTTAGCAGTATGACTCAGATAATGTAATGGTTATGAGCCCTGATCTCTATGATTGCTGCAGTTTACTGAACCTTTTGAATCATGACTACTAATTCTTTTGCAGTATCAATAGCACGCTGATCACATGCTGTATATAGGATGAAGACAGGAATATTAGCAAATTCTAAGGTTCTACTTGACGCTTTGCTGACAATTATAGTCACAGGGTGTTCAGCATCATAGTATGTTCACTTTGATGAATATTAAGTCAGTATGGCAGCCCTTGTAAACAAAGGTACCCCATGATATGGATTGCACTAACTCGATAAATAGTAAACATCTTGTATACTACCCATATATTTACAGGTAAACTGATTGTGTACTTCCAAAAAGGAAACCCATAAAAGAAAAAAAGAATGTGTTAAATGGAGTTGTTGAGGGACTCAAAGAGAGGTTGCTATGTTCTATTTAATACGGTTTAATTCATGATATAGATGTATTTCAGATGAAGCAACGCATTTCAAATGAAGAAAAAAATCAATCAATATTGATTCCTTGTATTGAAATCGCAGAGAATCTTTAAGCAATTAATTTTATAGGAAAAAAATTAAATTTTTTCGAGCGTCATGGAAGGGAATATAAATTTACATTATGCCTTTAAGAAAAGATTTTAAATAATGCAAACATAAAACAATCAGTTAACTAGTTTCTCGTTTTTTTTGGAACAGCGAAAACTAATCGATCACTAGCGATTTTTTATAATTCGGCGATTTTTAATGCGTAAACAAACACTGGGTCTAGTTGTATTGACCTAAACAAACTTGTAGCGACTGTCTTAATTTGTCATAATAAACTATCAGTATCATTAATAATATATGGATTATATCAAAGAGTTTTGCAATATAGAGTAATTCGAGAGATAAAGTAACGATTTAGATATTAAGTGTGTAGACTTTGGCGTGGATTTGGGTACGCTGTTGAACATTTCAGTGTTCCCTTGATTACACGTTCGATAAAGAGCTTTTTTAGCAGAAAAGACTCAACAACTTGCTTTCCGCTCAAGGCGGAACCTTCATCTTCGGTTTTTTATTAAATGTTTTGCAGATTTGTTGTTATTTTTTTAAATTTCCCAAAAGTAGAATTTTCATTACTCAACTATAACTGAGCATAAAGTACTTGAGAATATCATATAGATGTGTATTCAAAGCTGTACCTTTTTTTTTTCTTTTACCTTACGGAGGTTTAAACAAAATCAAAATGCCGTATTTAGAAACAAGTTTATATAGGGTTGAACTCATGAACTTTCAATCAGTTTGGACAGACATTGACACTTAGGTAGATGGAGATAAGTATTTGCTCCTATAACATGGTCACCAGATTTCACTTTCAATATGAAGAATAAATCTTTAAAAAGATTGTTTATGAGCATGACAGTTTTATTTTTTGATTGGTGGATTGGGGAAATGTGGAGATGGGATTTTTAGCAACAATGGCTATTATCCCTAATGCCAAAACGATACTCATGGCAAATTCTCCAAAATTGACCCTCAAGAAACCAAGCAGTACCTCAAGAATACTCCACAAACATTCACCTCAAAAATATAAAACTGATACCACTCAAGAATATCTAAAACGATGCCTCAAATGTCCTAAACTATGCATAAAGGAAATCATATACAAACAGTGCACTCAAAAGTAATCTAAACATTATAAAATATATAAATGCACTCAGAAATGTAAAAAAAAACGATGCCTCTATCTAATGTCAAGAACTTCAGGATTGGAAAAGTCTAGAATGCCGTTTATCGAAACAGCGGGTACGAAAAAGGCTTTTAAGATGGACTGGTGAAGATCCAAAATTAAGTTTGCACAGAGGATTGACCTATGATTTTGGAGTATTTGGAACAGAACAAAACAAATATGTTCTAATGTTAACATGGGTACAATTTGACAACGAGGACCTTATGTGACCAAGTCTATTGCAAAAAGAATTGCCAGGTAATAATCATCCAGGTTAAAAGTCATTGCAATAATGATATCCTCTCTTCTATTTACACAAAGAGGCAGAGAGTTAACATGGTAGAATATCATAATAGATTCTTGATATTTGCTGTTGAAAGGAATGAGATTCATTTTTTGAGAGAAATGTTTGAAAATGAAATTATATCTTTAAGAGACAATCCCACTCTATATAGTAGGTAGGACTCCATGACCGTTTTTAGTAAATCCGCCTTTTCATTTCCAATACGTTCAGAATACACAGGTCACCAGAGCATATTTTTGGTTAAAATTTTTCTAACAAAATTTTCAGCTAATCTATAGAATGACTGGAATTTGGTGTAAGGCATTTTTTTAGGCTTGTGGGGCCAGATAGCTGTCTATCCAACAACAATAGTTTTTATCTCTGCGTGAAGAAAGTTCATCAAGGCTTACAGCGATTTGCCAGGCTTCCATAAGCCAAGAATGTATGGAATTGTTGGTGGATTCTATGAACCTTAAAAGATTTGCAGGTTAGAAGATACTTGATAGAGTGAAAAGAACGTAATTTGGATGCGTCACATGTAGTGTCTGGTAATCCTTAAAATTCATTCGATGCAACTTCTTCAAAGACCAACGATCAAAAGAAAGCAGGGTGATCTTTATTTTGAAACTAAAATCTGAAGGTGAATTTCTAAACATTTCTGAGAGAAGAGGTATCAGGAGAAGGAGAATAAGCCACAGTCCATAGAGTATTCAGATCCACACCGACAAATTATCGTCAATGCTTCGTCTTTTTTTTGGTAATTTTGAGTACTTGGTCTGCAATTTGATCGCCAAATGGGAGATTGAGTTCCGTTGGCAGGTTGCCTGATAAAGAATTGCGCCGCTAACCTCACAATTTTCGTGGCATACCTGACCGCTATTTTCATTAGCGCAATGTTCTGCGGATTCTTTGGGCAGTCCACAGGAGGCTACTCTGAGAATATGGATTTGTGTTGAATTGCCGCATGCTTTATACTGGTTTCAGAAAATTTGTTTGTGAAGTGAGCAACTGTAACAAAAGAGACTACGATATATTGTTTATATGTTTTGGATCTCCTTTGTTCTGGGGCCTATAATTTTTGGCAATAGATTTAAATTGTAATTTTCACTGGGGCTTTAGATCAGATATTTTCAATATAAACTCCGTTTGCAGTTTAAATTTTGGAAGAATTGATGCCTGAATGTTTATTCGTTTGTGTCAAGGAGAGGAAAAACCTGCATATGAAAGTCGAGGAAAAGACTGCAATTTCTTTTTTGATAGGTGTCAGCTATAAAACTTTAGGACTGATATCAGGTTTCCAAATAAATTACACACCATTTACTCAAACATTTTCCATCGTATTCTGCAGCTTCTTGCAGAACATAATCTGAAGACATGCAAACTAAAGATGAAATATCGTGTTAAAATTATTTGAATCTTCACCAACATCAAGCGTTCAAAATCCGACAAACATACGAATAGAGGTGTGAAACCACACTTGCCTTGAGGTAAACCTTTCTGAACATTTTTAGTGCTTAGAAAGAAATTTCTCCAGGTTGCAATCGTTCGATTTTACGCTGTGAGAGCATGCAATAATGTTTCCTTCTAATCACCAAGCCAAGAAGGCATTTAAAATAAGACCATCTATTAGACGGTATTACTTTTAATATCTGACTAAAGTTTAAGTAAGTATTTTCTTATGGTATGGAAAGCTTCAGTAATGGCTGTATGTATTTTTTTACTGCAAGTTGTGTGTCTCTGAGGAGGAGCCGTTCTGAGGAGGACTTTCTTCGATCAATAAATGATAGGTTATACATGAATCAAAGATTCTTTCAAAATTTTTGAAAAACATGAGATTGTGAGCAATTGGTCTGTACGAATTAATTTTTTTGATTTGTCTTTTTCAGTTTTGGAACTGGAAATTGATAATCAGATCTTCCATTCCTCTGGAATATAAAGGCTTCCTGAAAAAAATGATGTAACGCTATTAAATCTCTTAATACAGAGTTTTAAACCAATTCCTTGAAATATATCCACACCTGGAGTTAATTTCGTAGTTTTGAATAACTGCCTTCTCTAAGTGGATGAGGATATTAAAACCATAGCATCCGCACAATATCTAAAGGAATTAGTCATGCTTCCTCTGCTCGGAAAAAAATCAAAAAAATTGCTTTGCTGTGTTGTGAAATATTGAATTGTACGTAGTATAAGGTTTGATATTTCTTCTTGGTTTGAATGACGTAAATCTTATTAAGCATAAATAAAACATACGTATGATTTCTGGTTATTTACAAATTTATCAATAATTTCATAGCCTTTTTTTGATACGCATGTTTTTGCTCATTTTTTTTTTTATCTGATCTGATTCTAGAATGAACAGAAGCTCATTTGCGAAAAAGGATTAAGTTTGTGAATATTAGAATCTCTAAATTCCGCAAGGTGGATAAATTATGTAAAGTGTTATTTTGTGCTTTTTGAGTCATTGAGATTTTGCATTATGTACTAATTAGTTTCTGTAGATTAAAAACTATTTGGAATTGACTCCTGCGATCAGTTATCAATTGTTTTATTTTCTTAGAAATGTGTTCCATTTTCGACCATGTGATAATTTGGACGAGTGATCGCTTTCAAAATTTGAATCGAAACCACATAACCCACTGGAAATGGATGCAGAGCAACGTTAGAGATCAGAGCAATGACTGATCCAGTATGAATGGATGGTAATACCGAAGTGTTAGGAGGAACAAAGCTGAGATTTTGCAGCCATTCAGGAATCGTAGCTTGAGGAAAGATTTGTCTGATCCCATAAAGGGTGATGGAATTAAAATCAAAAGAGAGACAGAACTGAAAGGAACAAAAAATTGTTTTGCGCTTTCATATTAGGCCTTGAGGGCATATAAAATTAATAATGATAAAATTTAGCCTTTATAAAAAAATCTCTCCAAGAATCTGCATTGGCATGATGAAGTTAAATCAGATGATTCTGATGCGGTTTTGGAATTCCATAATCAACCCCCTCAGCCATCTTGCTTGTCCAAATAAAATAGTTTTAGATGAACAAAGTGATCTTCCGTGCTTGGAAGAAAGTTTCTGAAAATCCAGAATTCTGAAAAAAAAGGAGGAACTTTGAAGCAGATTGTGTTTTTTCTTAAACCCTCTATAATTCCCACTGAACAAAAGAAGTCTATTCAAAAAGCAAAACAAAAACTACAACAACAAACAAACCCAAACAAAGGGAAGGAAAAAGCTTGAACACAAAAAACAAGAGAAAAAACCAAATGCCTAACTAAGGCACCCGCATCCGATCCAAGTGCATTGGTACTACTAGTCTTCAATTATCGACAGCTTTTTTCTTTCTAGATGGCGAGATAGTTCTACCCAGCTTATTAAGTAGAAGTTTTGCAAAAGTGATTCCACTAATCTTTCAAACAATTCAACATGATTAGCTTTTTTCCATCTTAGCATAATTGTCTGGATAAACGACCTCTATCTTTCGTTCATTTAAGAACATAGCCTCCATTTTTCATTAATTTGTCCTTCAATATCAGTGATAGGGTGCTGAGCTTGTAGCGGTAATTAACTTTCGCAGACTGATTGTAGATGCGTCGCGTCTGGCCTCAGCAGTTGTTAGATGATTTCGACATTTTAGTTCCATTATGTTCTGTTCCGTAATATAAAGAGGGCAGCCCTTCGATGTGGCCGAATGGTCCCCTTGACAATTTACGCATTTTTGTGGAACTTGACAAATTCCCGAATGAATTGTACCACATGAATGACAAACGGGTGTCTTTTCGCAAACCCTTGAGGGATGCATGAAACTGTAGCATTTTGTACACTGACGGGGCCTGTCAATAAAAGACTGAATTTTTTGATTGGTGAACCATATTTTCATACACCCAGGCAAGTGTGTTCCAAGTTTGGTAACCAGAACAGGTGATGTCTCCCGGGAATTGTTTTGTTTAACAAAACGCCTCATTTCCACAATTTCAATTCCGTTATTTCTGGTCAGTTCTTCAGCAATCTCACTCAGTGATACTGTAGTGGGAATGTCATATAAGAGAAAACGGGAAGTAATGTTTTCCCATATCACATTTGTAGAAACTTTGATGTTAACAACAGATTCCAAATTGAGTAATTGTGCGGCACACACCGGATCCTGCGTTGTAAGGATAATTTTACCCTGTCGAGTAATTTTCATATTTTGTATACTGGTGTGACGGTTAATCTTGCCTTTGATAAAGGATTGAAGAGTGAATGGGTTCATTTGCGGAATTTTAGAGTTCGAATCAGCATTTGATATCAAAATATTAATATCTTCGTATTCATTTTGTCCTAGACGTAAGACAAGTGCATTAGTGGTTTTACCACTTTGAAAGAATTTTTCGGAAGGAGAGGTCTGCA
The DNA here is from genome assembly GCA_013235015.1 of Araneus ventricosus. NCBI lineage: Eukaryota > Metazoa > Arthropoda > Arachnida > Araneae > Araneidae > Araneus > Araneus ventricosus. The sequence goes on from BGPR01000579.1 coordinate 64,657, forward strand.
TCGTATGGAAAAGGCTTTGCAGGTTCACAGAGAAGCAATCATCATGAAAGTCCGACACAGTAACTTGTGTGTGGCTCAGCTTTGAACAGGAATTACCAAGTTGTAGAAAAACGAAAAGGACAAGTCTTACCCGACTTCTATGAACAACGAAAAAAAAAAAAAAATTTATATATTTGAAAACACGAAAAAAGAAAATGAAGCAATTAACTTCCTTGCTCCAAAAATTTAAACAAATCGCTATATACGCAACGCCCACCAAAACCCAGTGAACTCCGCTCGCAGACAAGTTTTATTTTGCTCACGCGGCGAAATTTTTTTTGTAAACAAACAACATAAGCAATTTTGACTTTGGCTCACCAGTAATGATTGCATTTATTCCATACATTTCAGAGGAAAAAGTTTACATCTTTAATAAAATTATTAGAATATGTATTTTAGATAGATTAGTCTGTACAGCAATCAAACTGGATATTTATGCTTAAAATTTAATTTCTTATTCCAGATCAACAAACAGCTCTAGTGTAACATCTACTGAATAAAGGGCCTATTCTGGTACCCCTGGTTGGGTTGGGAGACGTCCCTTTACCCGTGTTTAAAGACGGAAAAAAGGATGTCTCCTAAAATCCCAACCGGGGGTACCAGAATAGACCCTTAAATGGGAAATAATCATTTGACACTCCATTAATGATTTTCTTGCAACCATATGAGACGCATTTAATTCATAATTTTATCACTTTCTTAAATTGAAAATGTTTTCGAAAGCCAATGGACGAGTTTTCTGTTTTGATTATTTACATTAAAAACCTTGACTTTTTTGTATTACTTTTGGACTTCCGCTTTGAAGATTCTTTTGACTTTAAGGCATTTTAATGTAAATAAGCAAAACATAAAGCTTGTCCTTAAACATATGCCTTTTTTTTTTTTTTTTTGCTTCTGATACCATCATATTTTGAAGCTGAAAAATAAACGTCGGTATGGACGAGTTTTCTGATTTGTTTATTTTGGTTTCACAGAACTTCCGTGACGAGGGATAATCTTCGTTTTCCAGTAACCCTCCAATTTAAGCGATCGCGAAATCCAATTGGATTCCATGGGGTCTATTCTGGTAACCCCGGTTGGGTTGGGTTCCGTTGTTAACGTGCGGAACTCAACCCAACTCCCAACCCAACCGGGGGGTACCAGAATAGACCCCAATATCAAGCGCCAAGTTCGAATCAGTTCTTTCTTGAGTACACAAAGCGCCAAAAAGAGCGATAGGGAATACTTACGGCAACCTTTCCACAAAATTAGGCCCTTATTTTAAGTAAACATCGAAAGCTACAACAATAGGAACATAAAGTCTATTATTTTCAAAGTATCCTTAAGCCATAACATTAGAAAATTCCACTTTAATATAAATTAATATCTTCAAACAGATGTTGAAATTTTGAAGATTACCATTGACTTAACATTATCACCGGAAGTTGATCGGTAAGGCGGAAGTCCTACTTTACCGCAAATAAGCAAAACAGCAAACTCGTAAATACTCATAGCCCGACTGCAAATTAAGCTATAGAATGAGTGCATCCTTTTTGGCATTAGGGGATAATGGCCTTTGTTACTAAAAATCCCACCTCATCACATCTCAATCAATCAATCAATCAAAAAGCTATAGAACAGAGTGCTCGCCCTCACCTTCCCAGATAGCATGCACACTTGCAGCAAATTTGATTTTTCTTGATATTAGCTTGTCATGTCAAACTTGATGTGGCAACTTTGCAGCGAACTTCCTGCAAAGTAACAAAGCATAATCGACCAACCCACTTGCAAAACAAGTTTGCTGTGAAGATGGTATGACGAACTTCACACCACGATTGCAAAACAAATTTGCTGCAAAGATGATAGCACGCTTACAGATAATCTTTGTCTCTGTTTTAAAAATCATCCGATTTTTAATAGCATCTTCTAGACCGTCCTTCTTCTTATTAATTCAATAAATCAATGACCCAAATAGCAATTTTAGTTTGCCGCAATCTTGCTCTGCAAAATCTGCAAGCTTGCAACAAATTTGAAAGGACAAGAGTTCGAGCTTGAAACAAACTTGCAGCACGTTAACGTCAGCTTCGAAGTCACTACGCGACGAACTTGCAGCAAAGCTTGTCACGTCAAACTCATTGCAAACTATAGCAAAAACAGAGTACGAACATAACCCGGATTGGAACTCGCGCCCTCTCGCTTCCAAAGTTGATGCTTTAAACCACTCGGCCAACTAGACTACGAGAGGAGAAGATAGATTGTGCTAATAAATCGCGCATACGTTTTATTTTAAACTCTTTTTTCTTGATTTCATTAATTTTTTAAATTTTATGTTGAGAATATGATTTGAAATCAAAGAAAGAGAGATTTTCGCTAATAACTACGTTTTGCTAGTAGAATAAATTATGAAATTAGGGTTTAAAGGTAATTACTTTTAAAATGGGACAAAATGAAGTTTTTATTATTTTTCAACAAACATTGACTGCTTCTTAGGTTTAATTTTGTTTATAAACGTTAAAGTTTCAACATTAAGAAAAAGGCGATATAGTTTTCTTTAAAGTGCGAGTTCTATATTTAGTAAAAAGATGGAAAATGTTTAAATTTTTTTTATATAAAAAAAGCTAGTTTTTTCACAAATTATCATTGATTTATTGAATTAATAAAAAGAAGGACGGTCTAGGAGATGCTATTAAATATCGGATGTTTTTTAAAAACAGAGACAAAGATAATTAATTATCTCTTATTGTTCTATCATCTTTGCAGCAAGCTTGTTTTGTAAACTCACAGCAAGCTTGCATCGCAAGGAGGGGTGGCGCTAGTTGTCACGGCGAACTTGTAGCAAACTCGTTTTGCAAGCGAGGGTGGCAATTCTGCATTGTTAGTTTGCCACAGTTTCGCTTCAAGTTTGACGCGTCAAATTTGCCATGCCAAGATAATATCAAGTAAAATCAAACTTGCTGCAAACGTACGTGCTATCTGGGTAACCACTCGGCCAGTTAAACTCTGAGAGTAGAAGATAGATTTCGCTAATACACCATTCGATTCGATTCGTATACGATTTATTTTAAACTGTTTTCTTGATTTCATTAATTTTTTGAGTTGAGAATATTAATTGAAGTCAAAGAGAGAGAGAGCGATTTTCGCTAATAACAATGTTTTGCTAGTAGAATAAATTTTGAAATTAGAGTTCAAAAGTAATTACTTTAAAATGGGACAAAATGTATAAGTTATTATTTTTCAACAAACAATGACTGTTTTTTAGGTTTAATTTTGTTTATAAACGTTAAAGTTTCAACATTAAGAAAAAGACGATGTTTTCTTTAAAGTGCGAGTTCTAGTAAAAAAATGGAAAATGTTTCAATTTTTTTTATAAAAAAGTTAGTTTTTTCACAAATTATAATTGATTTATTGAATTAATAAAAAGAAAGACAGTCTAGGAGATGCTATTAAAAATCGGATGTTTTTTAAAACAGAGAAACATTTTTCTCTGTTTTAGTGTCTCTTAGTGTGCTCTATCATCTTTGCAGTAAACTTGTTTTGCAATCGTGCTGTGAACTTGTCATGCACATTCACAGCAAGCTTGCATTGCAAGGAGGGGTGGCGCTAGTTGTCTATTTTCGCCTTGGCGAACTTGTGGCAAACTCGTTTTGAGCGAGGGTGGCGATTCTGCATTGTTAGTTTGCCACAGTTTCGCTTCAAGTTTGACGCGTCAAATTTGCCATGACAAGATAATATCAAGTAAAAATCAAATTTGCTGCAAACGTACGCGCTATCTGGGGATAATTTGTAAAAAAAACTACCTTTTTTTATAAAAAAAAATGTTGAAACATTTTCTATCTTTTTACTAAATATAGAGCTCACACTTCAAAGAAAACTATATCGCCTTTTTCTTAATGTTGAAATTTTAAAATTTATAAACAAAATTAAACCTAAAAAAACAGTCAATGTCTGTTGAAAAATAATAATTTACATTTTGTCCCATTTTAAAAGTAATTACTTTTGAAACCTAATTTCATAATTTATTCAACTAGCTAAACGTAGTTATTAGCAAAAATCGCTCTCTTTTTGACTTCAAATCATATTCTCAACACAAAATTTAAAAAGTTGATGAAACCAAGTTTAAAATAAATCGTCACACGACAGTTTAAAATAAATCGTATGCGCTATCTATTAGAGCAATCTAACTTCTTCTCTCAGAGTCTAGCTGGCTGAATGGTTAGGACGACAGGTTTAAAAAAGGAGATGTCGCTGGTTCGGATCCGACGTTGTGTCTGTACTCTGTTTTTGCTATAGTTTGGAATGAGTTTGACGAGTGGTGACTAACTCGTTTGCGTAAACTTCTTTCAAGCTTGCACTCTTGTCGTGTCAAATTTGTTGCAGATTTGCAGAGCAAGATTGTTACAAGTTTGACACCGCAAGAGTGCAAGCTTGAAACAAGTTAACGCAAACGAGTTAAACACCACGCATCAAACTTTTTACAAGCTTACCACGTCAAACTCATTGTAAATTATAGCAAAAACAGAGTTCGAAGACGCCGCGTCAAACTATAGCAAAAACAGAGAACGAAGACAACCTCGGATTCGAACACCCGCCAACCCACTTCAAAGCCAGACGCCTTAGCCACTCAGCCAGCGGAACTCTGATAGGGGAAGATAAATTGCGCTAATAGATCGGTGCATCTACACGTTTTATTTTAAATTATTTTCTTGATTTCATTAATTTTTTAAATTTTGAGTTGAGAATATGATTTGAAGTCAAAGAGAGAGCGATTTTCGCTAATAACTACGTTTTGCTAGTAGAATAAATTATGAAATTAGGGTTC
>BGPR01000579.1:76314-102381 GCA_013235015.1 Araneus ventricosus
CGTTTATAATTATGGATGAATTATAGTAAATTGCTTAAGTGTACTGTATGTCAAGAGAGGGACAGATAAACCATGATCAGCTAAGGAATTAATTGTCAATCAGATAAATGCTTATTTTTCAACATAATTTTTACAGATTTCAGCTGATTGCTTGCGCAGTGGCCGGAGTATTCACAGTGGCGTAACGAGGGTAGATGGCTCCTGGGGCATAATATGATTTTTTTTCGTCCTCCTCTTCATCAGTAGTTTAGCAAGGGTAAATGACGTCCGTGACCTGGAATATTGTTTTGCCTTCTCATGATATTTCACTTGGAAAAAGGACATAAACGCACTAATGCTTTGCCCCCATGGTGCTTCCTAAGACTGGCGTCCTGGGCATCTACTGTTCTACCGCCAAGAGAAAAACACTGGACAGGGCTACCGGAAGTAGACGAGTCAAAGAAAGAAGGTAAACAAGTATAAAATCAATCGCAACATTTGGCGAATAAAGCACTCTTCGTTGGACAAGGAATTCGTTTTCGACCGTAGTACAAAGCGAAACGAGTCTTCCGTCGGTTCTATCTGCGCCAAAGGAAATAAAGGCATTTCCTTCACCCCCAAAATGCAGTGGAATATCCCGTTTCCTTGATGCCCGCCATAGGCATGCCTGGTGTCAAGGGTTTTTCTCGTAGCGGTAATACAGTAAAGTCCTACCGCCAGAAGAAAAACCCTGGACAGGGTTGCCGCAAATGGACGAGTCGAAGAAAAGAGGTAAACGGGTATAAAATCAACCAAAACATTTGGCGAACTAAGCACACTTAGTAAGACAAGAAATCCTTTTCGACCGTAGTACAAAGCGAAACGAGATTTCCATCGATTCTATCTGCGCCAAGGGAAATAAAGGCCTTTCCTTCACCCTCAAAATGCAGTGGAATATCCCGTTTCCATAACACCCGCCACAGGCAAGTCTGGTGTCTGGGGTTCTTCTCGTGGAGGTTATATTGTATATCCCCCTTGCTACACCACTGCATATTCATGGCACCAAGAAGTGAGAAAGTCGGTGGATTGTCGAAAGGAGAATAAAATATATTTCTAACCAATAGAACAATCAGTTTTGTAGAATATTTTGTTGTAATAGATTCGTCTTCACAAGATCAATCAAGTAAAACAAAATTAAATTAGTAAAATTTGAGAGGCTCCGACTGCTGTAAGCAAATAATAGCTTCGCTGTCCATTATTCTTTTGAGAGATGGTTGACGATTCTTGCAGAACTTTCAGTGAAACTTGGCTAAGCGTGGAATCTTAAGATTCTTTTTATACATTTTTATTTAACTTGACTTGTTTTATATTTGTAAGGATGAAACTTTGTAATCGATTTTACACTCACATTCTGATATGCTAGAGTTTTGAAATTTTGTACACGCGTGTCCGCTATAACAATACACTATTTTAATATTTTTAGAACTTAATTATCAATCAATGATTTAATTTAATTAAATTTTGATTCCGCACTTGTGGTGCCACCTTATTGTGAATCAGAGAAAAAATAGACTTCAAGATTCCATAATATACATAATAATGAATTATAAATTAAAGCCTTAAAGGTAAAAAATATTTTAAATAAACGATAAATTACATTTTCTATCACACGCACTAATAAAAGTGTGTTTTTTAAAAAACTGTTTTATTATATTTATCTTTTCTTCAGTTGTATTCAATAAACTATTTTATGCTATAATTAGATAAAAGAAGGTGTACAGCTAATTTTTATTCATTGACAAAAGAATTAGGCAGGGAAACATGAATACGTATATAAGATAAGGAGCCTGATTAAAAAGTCACCTGGTTATGCAAATCAAATGAATGCAAGTTATATGCACTAAACAAATTGAGGCAGTCGCGAACAATACTGAATAAAAATGAATTAAAAATCTCATCATTTTCAAGTAGATATTCTTTTAATTCGTTTTAAATCATTATTAACTGATGATTTAAAATGACCTAAGCAAAGGAGAAAGGGAAGAATTTGATAATTTTCTGAGTGAATATATAGGAACTTTCACCCATTATCCCTCTGACTGCGGGATTTTTTAAAATCACTATTCAGATGCAGGGTTTCGTGTTCAAATACCGTTTCGCCAAGCGAGTTGTTATTTATATGCAAAGCTTTATTTGTATAATATGATCCAACGCTATAAAAGTACAAAGTAAACACATTAGCCTCTAAAAATCGCAGGATGCAGCAGAAAAATAAACTTACTTCCAACCCGTTGGAGATCGAATCCTTTTTGAGTTGTCGAATTAAGCAAAAGATGGCACCACTACCCCAGTATCGAATTTGTAGATTTTTCTGGAACAGGGTTTGGGATTATCTTGGGTCTCCGCCCCAAAACGGAGTCGTAGTTTAGGGTCTCTAAAACATTCACAACGTGTGATTTTGTCAATTTCTACACTAATAGTAATCAAAATTGATGCAGAATATATAAGGAGTGGAAACATTTCATTAAAATTTTACAAATAATCCTCTTATGAATAATGTTTCACTTTCCCGTTTGGCGTCACACACACACATATATATAAACCTTCATAGATGATGTCGCAGAATATTTTTATAATCGAAAAGGGGGCGCGAGCGGAAGAAAAGTTAAGAAATCCTATTCTAGAAATGGAAAACCACGATACTCGTAAAAATATTCGTATAAAAGTACTTATTTATCTAAAAGTTTATCAAAGGAAAGTTTTAAACCCACCAACAAATGAAACCAATGGACGCAAATTATTAATTTGGCCAACTTATGTAATCCTCTGTCTGGGTATTTATGAATTGATTTTTGGAAACTATCATAATACTACAATTATTCGAAGTGAATTAATCACCTTCGTTGAAGATTTCATTAATAATTATTAGAATTAGAATCATAAATGTATAATTTTAATTTTGAAATGTTTTCCATTGGTTGATGTTTAAAATGCGAACTTTTAATATATTCTATCAAGTAAATATTTTTAGGGCAGTCAGTCATTTCATAGAAAATAAAATATTATCCAGATTTGCAAATAGCTTGATATGCACATTTTTTTAAAATGAGAAATTGATCTAATGTAAAAACTTCAAGAAATTAAAGAAAAATTTAGGAAATTGTAATTTTATGAAAGTGAAAGTGGATAATTGATAGTATCGAATTAGCAACTATCACATTTTTAGCTTCACATTTACGAAACATACATGGAAAACGCCCAAAACATCGAACTCGAGATTTTAGTGAATTCTGTTATTTTACACCCTCCTGGGTCTGCAACGAACTTTTTTTCAATTATGTATGGGAGTCCGTGTGTATGTGAGCACTTCTGAAAAACGCAAAGTTAACTTTTTTGAATTATGTATGGCTGTTCGTGTGTATGTGAGTACTTCTGAAAACACAATGTTCTAAAGGGAAGAAATGAAGCATGTGTTCCTCACACGAATGTTGTGGATCTGTTTCAAATTTCAGATTCATTACGGCATCTATTTACCATAGGTGTTTGTTTGCATTTTAGAACTTTTGTTTGTTCATCCGGTTGTGGCTAATCGGGGGGGGGGGGGCCGTCACCCCTTCCCACATTTTGCGCAAAAAATTAAATTTTCATTTCATTTAGCTACCTAAAACTAGGAATTATATTAAAAAACAATAGTGTCCGAGAGAGCTAGCTAATTTTATTGTTTACCCCCTATATTAAGCCAGGCATCTAGCTACCCGGTTAAGCCTCCAATACACCAACTTTTAAATCAATGGTTCAATCAGTTTCTTTCATTAGTAAACCTTTCTCAGCGATATCAACCTTTTCTACAGCAAGCCACCCATTGAAAACATTTGAAAAAGTCCGATTGTGCCTTCAGCTTTTGTACCTTTTTTGGACAAACCCGTCTGTGTTTTTGTGCGTTTTGTTAATAGGTAATTGTCTCATACAGTCAAGCAACCGTCAGACAGTAACAAGAGAGACAAACTCCTAATGAACAACTCTAGGGAAATCTGAGAAAAATAAAAAACTGATTGAATACAAATTCCCCATACAACCTTAGATTCGTGCTCCACTGAAACTTTCACCGTGCGTATGGTATAAGCAATGAAGAACGTGGATTTTTAGGAACAAGTGTAATCAGCTGCTATAATGCCAACAGCACAAACAATTTGTGTCAAAATTATTAATATTATTATTTTATTATTTCTTTGTTCATTTTTTAAAATCCAGAACAGTTTTTTTTCTGATATTTGTGTTTAAATGTGCATATTTTCCAAACTTTTTTGTGTGTTTCCTCCATGTTTTATATTTAATCAAGTTCTGTTGTTTAAATGTTTTTTTATCATTTCAGTCTGTAAATGTCAAACTCTTTAAGAGTATGTTGCCCATACAAGGCATATATTTGTTCTGATTCAGTAATTTCTCCACAGTTTAGAGGTTTTGGTTTTTTTTCATAAGTTTAAACCATGGGGGAGGGGAGAATTTCAAGTTGTTCGGGGTATGGAATTCGCGTGGGTTCCCAGGGCCCTGTGATGGAAATTGTTGTACACATCCACCCTGTACCCACCCAACTGGTTAGATTACCCTTGAGGTTGTAGGCACTAGGGTGTGGGGTGGCGTCATGTCATGTCTACCCCCAGGGTACTTTCAGGTGTCTATAATTTTTTTGCCCCCAAACTTCTGCCATCCAATCGCCGCCACTGTGTTCATCTGTGCGTTCTGTTTACAAACCAGATGGAAGTAAAATACAGATTATTTAGTAGATTTGATTTGGTTTGATAAGATTGGTTAGTTTGTGAAGTGTCGTTTATCTGAACATGTACAATTATTGGAACATAAAAATTTTTTGCGAAAGTGTTCTTTGCTTGATTTATTGGTAGTTCAAATCCCCTCCCCCTTTAATTCGCATTCATGAACGACAGAATAAGACACCATCTCTAAACATCGTTGCTGACCAAGTACATCCTGTTATTTTGATGGTTTCTTCCAATGGCCGCTTTCAGAAAGATAAGCCGTCCTTCCATAGTGCTGGAATTGTACAGGATTGCTTTCAGGAACATGAAAGATAGTTTATTTTGCTTAGATTACCTTTACAATCGCCAGATAGTAATCCTATCGAGCATTTGAGGGATGAAACTGAAAAAGCCATCAGGCTTTTTCTAACAAAATCATCACCTAAATCCACAACAATCCATTCTCAAACAATGGGAAAGTACTGTTCATCAAACGTGATCCCACATTTCAAAAACGATCTATTAAGATTTTGTAGAGTCGATTCCAAGAAGAATGAAAGGCAAATGAAGGAATGAATTAAAGGCAAGAGATGGTGTTGCGTCCTATCCGATAGCTCTAATTTGCGGGGTAACTACAAAATATGTTGCGGTGTAACTAAAAGATAAAAGGCATGGACTGTATGATGTTGAGTGCGGCGAGAACGAGAAATGACGAAGTGATTATCCATAATAAAGCGGTTTATTCTAATTCAGCGTTGCATCACATACCATGTCTCGATCAAATCTAGTTCTGGCGGGCTCTCTCCCGCGCACTTACAAAATAGTAACCCTACTTCCTTGGGGTTGCCGCATTTGGCGAGCACAGTACTTAACAGATGGCCCAACGAAATATTGATGAGGTGGTCATAATAAAGTGGCCACTCAGTGTGAAATATGTGAGACTTCTTTATGTGAGAATAGGCGACTAAGTTCAGGGAAGATCACTCTTTTTTTCTTCAATAAATTCATAAACTAATTAATTGCCAAAAGATTTCCGAAACCATCTCTTACAGCAATGCTTTTAAGTGACAGTACTGTTTGAGAATAGTTTGGTTTAGTGGTGGAAGAGCCATGTTTTGGATAAATCGCCCCATACAGCTGGAGTAAATTTGGATCTAATTGGATCTAAACGGAATTTCATCATTAGTTAAATTTCAGCTACCTTTCCAGATATTATTTCTTAAGTTATCGTTGATTTTTCTGACTGATTATAAATACCTACTGTGAAGAATATTAGAATTTAGATTGATTAACAAATTTGAAATGATTTCTGACTCACATAAGAAAAGTAGGTAATTGGTTAAGAAATTCTGTAAATTTTTTCAAGAAACAGAAAACTTAATATAAACAGAAACATAAAAAATTTAAATTCCTTACCTTAACACTTTATTTGTTGTCTGTGGTACGTGTGACATCAAAACAGACCGCTTAATTAAGAGGAGACTGACATCTAAGACCGACTGGATTTTGATTATTGTAAAAGAACTCTCTGAAACTTTTAAATAACCAGCGGGAGATTCCCCCACTCGACTTACTCGAATACTTACACATTATAACCCGTTTTGTGTTTAGCTTCGCAGAAGAGCATGGAGAGAATCGGGTATGCATTTTGGACCTTTTGTCGTTGTTCGAATGGTCTAAAACTTACATATCAACAAGTTTGGGAGTCAAGACCACATGTTAATTTTCATTTATTACCTCTTTGCGGTTTAGTGTTGGCGTATTCACAATGGCAAACAGACAGATAATCTACCCGTTCCTAATTCTGAACCGAAATTTGACACACATTTACAGTTTTAATGTAAGGGTCAGAATTTAAATCTCTAGTTTGCTGAGTTTTTGAGTTAATGTGTTGACACACAGTAAAACTTCGATTAATCATCAGTTTCTGTTATCCTTCATCGTCTAAAAAATATCAACAAGCAAATAGGCATCTTTAAAATTGTCCACGGTTAGATGTTAGATTGCAAAAAAAGCAACTACATCATTTTTCGGCTTTACCAGTAACTTTAAATAATTTAAATTTTCGCCACCAAAGTTTCTTTCCTATCTTGTGGCATCTTTGGTAACTTTTGAATTATCAACGATAATTTTTACAGTTTTATTTAATATCTCAATTTTTCATATTTATTTTTCTAGTAATCAACTTAAATATTAATTGCTTTAACTTTTTATGTCATTTCCTTTAATGTTTCAAGGTTTATTAAATTATAAATTACTTTATTTAACGGAACTATTTGCTCGCCATTTTCAACGGCGTATGGTTTTGTGTGTGAAATGGTTTAAGCGTCGCCAGACTGGGAGAGATTCCTTTGTGTGATTTTTGAATTTGACTTGTCTGTAAGTGCAAGAAGAGTGGGTGCAGCTGAGGGGCCCGAGGGCCGTTAGCCCTCTCGGTGCCTATCCCTGCAGTTATTCCGATGGTCCCAAAAAGAAATGGTTAAAATCTCCAGCAAAATTTATCCATGACATACCGCAGGATTATAAATCGGTCGGTTTTCAATGATGCGAATTGACTGTATTCTTAACTGAAGCTGAATTTGTTTACGCATGTAATTGCGATTTTTGTAATCCGTATGTGTTCCTTTAAAAATAAGTTTGCGAAATAGCTGAGATAGGAAGGATGAAGGTGTGTTCTCCGGCGTAGGTTCCAGAACAAACTGAGATACAATGTGCCATTCATAAAGAATAGTAGTGATTGCTTCCTAAAATGGAATATACTGTTATATGGTGGCGTAGGAATGCAAGGACCATATATCTCAACACTGTTCCTGATTAAAATTCTTGAATCACCTGTGGATCACTACAAAGCTCGCTGTTGGTGTTTTTTTCATCTTATCATTTCTGTTGTTTAAGAATGAGAGGTGCTTTTGAAAGTTTGTGCTGCAAATTATATGTGCAAGAAAGAGTTTCAAGTCAAATACTATTCAAAGAAAGCTTGGTTGTCCAGGCTAAAGTTGAATACAAGTGATTTTACAAAATCTTGAAAAAGGTTTGATTCCACTGATTCAAGAGTCTTTTTGTGTCACAAAATATAATGCGTGAACATCGAATATAATAAGGAAAAATATTTTTTAGTACATGCAAGGTACTTCACTGTAAAGGCTGTTATTTAATTCTTGAACAGTAAAAGTGTATTTCATAAAGGCTTTTATGGAAGACGTATTCGTTTTACAGTTACTAATTTGGTAAAGAGTAAGTTCAAAAAAATATATATATGTATAAACTATTTTATCGTTGTTTGATTTCAAAATGTTTTTAGGTTGTATGCATCTGTATAATTTTCTGTTTCAATTTTCTTAACTTAAAGTTGGCAGTATTATATTCAAAATTGTTAATAAAAATATTTAAATTCAAAAAATTTAGTTTTTCTTTAATCTCTCGATTATTATATTTCAATGCAATGCACTACTTTTGTTTCAGCTATACTTTCACTTTCCGCCAATATTTTTTAGGTGTCTAAAAAGGTAGGTGTTTAATTAAGTGAAAAGTAAAAATTGTATTTTATTTGTATTTCAAACTTCTTGCACCATATATATTTTTAGGATTTAACATATTCAAATTATTAACATCATTTAACATTAAAGTTTTAACATTTTCATTTTAACATTTGGTACCAACAATTTTAACAATCAACAAACAAATACACATCTTTAAAATTGTCCATGATTACTTTTTCACCTTGCTGTATAAAGCTGGAAGTGACTGTACTGTATGATGGTGGAAGTGACTAATTGTCGACTCAAAGACATTAATAGGACAAGGAGGATTAAAGGAGATATCAACAAACAAATAGACATCTTTAAAATTGTCCACGATTACTTTTTCACCTTGCTGTATAAAGCTGGAAGTGACTGTACTATATGACGGTGACGGTTGATCGAAGTTATATTGTATATAAAAATATATAGAACGACGACAGTCAACCCTTGTGTGGGTTTGAACCAAATTTTGATACAGATCTGGAATTATAGTAATAAAATCATATGCCAGTTTTCACCCATCTAGTTTGTTGCAGTTGTGACCTCTCCTTCGACAGCTGACATTGATTTAGGACCAGGTGTGTGCATTCCCAGGGCCGGAAACCATTATATTCACTCTCAGCTGACATTGACTATTATTCGGTGCTGTGATTTACAAGTGTTTTCTTCCCTACCTATTGCACGGAATGCGGTGACATTTCTGAGCAGATGTTTATTGTCCAGGCAGGTGTTTTCCCCGGCGCATTGGACATTTTCGGACACCTGCAGCCCATACAGCCTCACCCCTCTAATGGCGGACGACTGCTTTCCTTCACAGACCTTCCGTGCGCGGTGTTGCGTTTTCAACTACGTATTGCTTGGAATGTGGAAATATTGGATCTAATGCCGAGCCGTTTTCATCTCCAGATGTCTCTTGTTGAGACCAGTGTGTTTGCCCTGAGATTGGTATGCACGAGAGACTTTGCTTCAGTATAAATTCCGGACCTGGACAAGGAGACGATGAGATGAAATCCCGACAGCCAAACTGGTTGGTCGTATTCCACGGAGGTCCAAACTGGACAGTTTTAGCGAAGCTCGCTGTTTCTTTTAACCAGTGAATGAGACACCCCGCCTTGGGGCTTACTTTATTATTTTTATCTTAATCAAGATATTTTATTTATAAATTTATGCATTTTAACCCAGATGTAAATCTCAATAAATTAAGTTAAAATTAACTTTGCTGTGAATGTTCTTTAAACTTAATTTCAAGACGTTACACAGTCTTGAGTTATTGTGTTCGCATCTTCGCGGACATACAGACAGACTTCTCTTTGGAGGAGCTCTTTCAAAATCTGATACAGATGTGCAATTCTCGTGACGTGGCAAGAATGCATATCACATTTAATTCGTCTAGCTTGTTCTGGTGTTTAGTTATCGCATTCACAGAGAGACGCAAATAGGAAAATGCTTTCATCGAACGCAGAGAGAGGTCTGAAGTGTGGAGATTCATCAAAATACCGAGGTCACAGTCTTTGACGATTATAATCAGACTCAGAGGCAATTGCCTATGGCGCTACAGTTCGGGCGGGGGGTGTCAAAGTGGAAGCTTGAAGGGAAAAAAAAATGATTTGAAAATGAAATCACGAGAGCTTCGGAAAAACTACAAATAATTTCCCTTTTGTATTGTTGTCCCCTTCTCTTATTCTGAATGATGCATTAATACCAGTGCCTCTGAGGTGTTTTTCTGACTCTACCACTAACTGTTGCTCTCTCTACTGGCGAGAAAAGTCTTTCTAAACTAAAACCTATCAAAACGTATCTGGGATCCACCATGCCCCAGGAGTGACTAGTTGGCATAGCAGCCATGCCAACGAAATGGGAACTTTTACGGAACATAGAGATTGAGGAGATAATGAAAAAGTTCGCAAATAAAATATCTAGCGACGTGAAACTTTTGAACAGAATTTACTGTATTGTGTTAAAATAAAGTCATATATTTTTAATATAAATTTGTTGAATATTTTAGTTTCAGTAAGACCACCATATAATCTTAAATATTCCCGAGGTTTAAAAATTCTCACTGCTCAGTCATTTTTGCAGGTAAAACATCCATATTTCCAAGTAAAAGTTCGTATGGCATTTAGAATACAGACATTAGAGAATTTTTTAAAAAAATACGTTGGTTGTGGGAGGGTTGTTGCCTTGCCGGTTGGTAAAGTTACCTCGGGCAGCCCCTGATTACAATATTTTCTCTTTGTTACTTCTTACACGATAAAGTAAAAATAGAAGACTTACTCACTCTTCATGATAAAGTGATATAGAGAATATCATATTCGAATGCAAAAATTAATTTTAAATTAGGTTAACTTTTACTTTCTGATGAAAGAGTTAGTTATGTTAAAGAGAGAAAATTTGGAACACACCTCGGAATATTGAACGTTTGTCTAATGCCAAGAACACCATCTCAATCAACCAGAACCATGCCGAGGAGAGCCTGCGCCTCTGGCAGAATCGCCAAAATTGTGCCCTATGTGCTACTTTTTTGCTAATTTTTCTGATCCTCTATGATCCCTCCCCTGTAAAAACTACCTTCCTCTAATTTTTTCTATCTTCCACAGATTTAGAAAATTTTACACCTTCGTATATAAAAAATGGTCTTCTTCTGGCCCATCCATCACACGCCAGAAAAGCGAAGTGCAGTTAGTAGCTGTAGTATATACGGAAAACAACTAACAACTCCCGTAATTTATAACAAGCTACAGAAGACTTATTCTTGCACTCCTTTTTATATACACAACAGGTGGCACTAAACGATTCTTAAATCTTGTTTTTAAACTGTTATATTTTGCGCCCCCTCTGCCTGCGACCTTGGCGGGGGCCAGTCTCGCCACCATCTCGGTATAGCCCTGGACGCGACACTTTATTATCCAAATTTCAACACTATTCCACATTAATGACGTATGCAACATAACATAGAAAAGTTCCCCATAAAAATTGTACATGTGTTTCAAATTGTGTTTGATTTGCTTTGTTGACAGCGGAACATTTTTTTAGCATTAGATTGCAACTTTAACAAACAAAAAAAATGAAGAATTTCATCTTTCTCAATTTTCTTACAGAATTTTTCACATAGAAATGGGGATATTAGAGAGATTTAAAACTTTACTATACGTTTTAGTATATAAATAAAAATCATGATGACTAGAGAAAAGTTTAAACTTAACGAATCGGGTATTAATAACCACAGAAAAATGTTCCAAATATTTTTAAAAATTTAATTGGAGATAAATTTAGAATAAACATTTAATAAATAACCAGGAATGAACAATAATTTTCTTCCTCTTTTTTTATAAGCCACTCCGGAAGTGATTTTCATTCTTATCCTCTAGAATTTGGGTCATGACAGTTTTCTATTAACAGGCACTTCTAAGATAATGGGTCTAAAACCTGTTTACGTCGTAAGGATCTTGACGTTGTAACTCTAGAACCCATCTTAAAATGTGAGGTATCGAAATCAAACGAAATTTTAAGAAGAGAAGTTTTCGATTAGATTCATATTTTACATAAATGAAGAAAAGAATAGAAATGCTGACAGTATCTTCTGAAGATTTGTTTGACTTATTTATCTTCTGAAGATTTATTTGTCTTATTTATCTTCTGAATATTTGTTTGACTTATTTATCTTCTGAAGATTTATTTGTCTTATTTATCTTCTGAATATTTGTTTGACTTATTTATCTTCTGAAGATTTGTTTGACTTATTTATCTTCTGAAGATTTGTTTGACTTATTTATCTTCTGAAGATTTGTTTATATTTATTTTCGGGCGAGGCAGAAACAGATTCAAAATCTGACAAACAATGCTCAGTTGAATGGTTTACCTGGCCTAGTGGCAACTCCTGTGGAATAAATGCAGCAACTAAAAATGTACATAAAATTTTGATTGGATGTAAGCAGGCGAATAAATTATGCAATTAAAAATTTACAGTATGTTACAATATATACAGCATGTCTCCCTCTCTCTCTATATTGTCATAGAGCTCTAGAGTTGTTTCCTTGAGAAGCTAATCTTAGCAACAAACTTGGCGACTTTGGCGACAAGGAGAATTTTCTAGAAAGACCTTGAACTGTCAACCTATTTCTACTGGCTTCATGAACTTTCTACAGAATACGTCACTTGCTACGTAATGACGTCACTTCCTGTCGAAAAAGTATAAAAGCAACCTCTCAAGCCAAGAGGAATTAGTTGGATCACAGAGAAAGAGATGCAGAGGTCTCACTCCCATAGACACTAATGGCAACTTTTTTTAGCATTGCACTTCACCAATGTACGACAGTGGGAACTAATCGAACTACGTCACTGTGATGCGAGAGTTTCCCTATCGTTATGACAACGATGTAAACAATTATTTTAATTCCTACAACCATTATTTTTATTGAATTTTTAACTTTTTTCGACAATATCGACGATAATATCGATTCTAAATAAAGTATTGGGCCTAATTCTAAACAAAAAAAAACTATTTTAATAAATAATCAGGGAAATTTGACAAGCAGCAGCAAAAATTAAACCGGCAACCCAACATGGCGGCGTTTCGGTTGAT
The DNA here is from genome assembly GCA_013235015.1 of Araneus ventricosus. NCBI lineage: Eukaryota > Metazoa > Arthropoda > Arachnida > Araneae > Araneidae > Araneus > Araneus ventricosus. Next base: position 89,130 of record BGPR01000579.1, read on the forward strand.
TTTGTTCGGTATACAATAAATGGCGTCGTGTTATGGTTTGTAGTTCTTTCGCAAAGACTGTCCAGCGTAGGTGGCGCTGCGATAGTTAACCAAACTCCGGAGTGAGACCTCTGGTACTCTTTCTCTGTGAGTTGGATTTTTATCAGCAAGCACGCTGGTGAGATGATAAGAAACCTTTGAGCGCTGTGCTGAGATTTATTGGTAATCTCTGTTGTGAATTTTTACAAGTGCTGTTTCAATACTTCTGCTACGTTTCTTTTCCTAGAATATTTGTAAAATAAAGAGCTTTAATGTTTAAATCCTGCTTATTGGACTGCATTCACGTACATCCACAAGACAATTTTGTTACAATATATACAACTGTTTTTTATGTAGATTCATAACCTAGAAATGGCACTCGAGTGTTTAGGAAAAGTATATGCTCTCGTAAACGGATTTCGTCCGAAATTTGATACAAATCTATAAGAGTGGAGGACCACATGTTAAATTTCATCCATCTATCTCGTTGCGTTTTTGTGTAATCATGTTGTAATAATTCCAAAAAGACTTTTTCGAACTCATTAAGGTATAAATAGTCGAATTTCACAAAAATGACGAGGTCGAGTGCTTTGACGTTTCAGTACTTTGTTTATGTATTTTTCGTATGTCATAAAGTAAAGATAAGTTTTGTTTTGGATATTTTATTTAGATTAATCGGTTTGGTCAAGATTTGATGGCACACTTTTCTGCGGATAAAAATTATACTATTCATTGAAATAGCTTTATGGATACAGAAAAATTACTTTCATTCACTACTTCTTAATCTACGAAAATCTGTCGAATTTTTTTTTGAGACAACTAACAGCTCAAAGTAACCAACATCTCTGAAAATAACTGATGCATAACGTTGCGTCTACCGCTATCTAATTCTCACATAACATTTGACTACACAGAAAAAAACCCTAATACATTATATTCAACTTTTCTTTATATTTTACTATACTCTTTTACATTAATCTCTCCTTTCGGAATTCAACAAAATTTTTTCGTTAGTGATCATTTAAGACCTTGTGTTTTTCATTTCAAGCTATAAATCTTGTACGTTTATATACATATCGTACAGTGGAAAAAAAAGACAGACAGCAGAAAGGTGTTACAAACTTATAAAAGATGCGAATAGAGAAAGATTATTATTAAAAAGAATGAAAAATCTTGAAAAATATTAGAATAACTTCAACTAGAATTTTTTTTGACAGAATGTCTTCACACACAGAACAATATGCCTTAAAAATGGGACAGGAAACATTATTTTGTACAATTTTCATCTCAGTGCATTTCTCAAACTAAATTTTAGTCACCACCTTAATTTCTCCCATCAAAGAAAAAAGATAATTGTAAAGGGTCTGAAGGGAAAAAATGACAGGAATTAACTGTATAAATGAATAATACACATAAATTACTAGTTTTTCTGTATTATACTCATTGTTTTGTTCCTTTGATCGATTTCTTTTTTTTTTTGCAAAAAGAGGATGGGAATTTTATGAATTGCCAAAAAGACATACTCGGTCGAATGAGCAAAAAAATCTTGAGTTCGATAGTGGAAAAGTTTTTGATAAGGATTTGTTAACTATACCGATTAAATTAATTAACTAGTTTTTCAAATAAGTTTTTTAATATATTTTGAAATATATCAATTTTAAAGAATTACTGCACTTATCAAAATTATTTTTTGATTTAATTTTGACAAATTTAAATTTGACGGCAACGTATTTCATACTGCTAATGAAATGAGGTTTCTTTGAAAAATTTGTGTCTATTTAAGCAAATTAGTTGCTGAATTATAGGGTTACAGACTTGGAAATTAAATGGGGTCTCTGGTTTTAGAGGGCCCCGACTAGAGGTTTTATAATTACATAGGAACATAGACATAGATCGGCGCATAGACTGCAAAACGTTTGGATAAAGTCTACAACAATTGTAGATTTGTATAAAAAGGATACATCTGTCTCATTAACGAAAAAGATTTCTAGTTTTCAAATCAACTTTTTTACGAAATAGAAAAATCTTCGTCTAATAGGAAATTTGAAGATTTATTAAACATAAAAGAAACCATTTTGTATCATCAAGCCTTCCTGAAGTGTGTACCGCTGACGGTTCCTTTTCAAAATTGGTAATTAATAAAATCCTGCTTGAGGAATTCTATGGGACAAGAGAGATTGCGTATCTACCAATGCTGTGAATCGAACATCCTTAGGCCCGAATATGGGATTTTGAAGAAGTAACGATAATTTCCCTTAAATGAAAGCTCGAAATCAGTAATATTAAATTAATTGCAAAATAATATTTATTTACAAATTATAAAAATATATTGTGTCAAATAAAAATGTAAATAGACACAGAATTATTTCCTTTCGCCTTCTAAATCATAAGATCCTTTAAAATCAACAGGCAGCATTATAAAGAGTATTAAGAATTAAAAAAATGAAGTAATTTAATAATTGATGGCAGATGTTGATTACAGGAACACATGAGTCAATTTCTTTTCAAAATTGCATTTATGCTGTTTAACATTCTAAAAGGGTATTTACATAATGAGTGAAGAAATTATAAGATTAAATTAAAGTCGTAGGTATATAATATTTATCATCTAACAGAAAAGAAAATTGACCACTGATTTAAACCAGCGGGAGTGGTCTCCCCTAAACTTTCTCGTATACTTTCTAAGTGGAGATTCGTCAAAATCTCGAATTCGAATTTTTTTCACGATTACTATACTTTCTCTTTGTATACTTCGTATACGAGAAAGTGAAACAAACAAACAAACCTAAAATCAAATATCTGTTGCGACGTTTCAAAAAAATATTACTTTGAAGCAGGCGCGATAAAATAGGCAATGCAACGAATACTAAAGCGAAAATTCTGCTTTGGAATTGAATTCCCAAGAAAACAATTTATACTACCACAACCGCAACAATTGCAAAAGCGCGTGAATAAAAGATTTGCTGAAATAATGACATCGGTTTGAATTTTATTTACAACAATAAGAAAATTGTCTCAATTCATGTTTGAAAACATTATTTATTGTTGTAAATAAAATTTACAACAATAACAGATTGCTACCAGAACGCATACGGATTAAAAGAAATTGAATATGCAATTTGAACGCCTCTTTTTGACGTATTTGTCCCAAAATTTTATACGGACCTACATTTATGACGATAAAACTGTGTACCAAATTTTATCCATCTACCTATTCAAGTGTTTGAGTTATAGCGTTCACATGACCGCGGACATACAGACAGAGAGACTTCCCTTTGACGGATTTTGTCCAAAATTTGATAGAAACCTACAAATGTGTTATGTTTAAAGACTACATACCAAATTTCATCCCCGTAACTCTAATGGTTTTCAAGTTATCGTATTCACAGACAGACAGACTGACACGATTCCCAAATTGTGTGTTTCGGACTCAGGGAGGTCTAAAACGTGGAGATTCGTCAAAATCTCGAGTTCGAATTTTTTGACGATTGCAATACTTTCTCTTTGTATACTTCGCATACGAGAAAGTAAAAATTAATCAATTTTTTTTAAACCGTCCAGAATTTTGATATTATTGACTCATACGGTTCCTGCAATCATCGATTTAATTAGTGAGAGTGATGAGTATGGTATTCTAAAGCCTTTACCCTTAACATTTGCCAGGGGCCCCCATACTGTCTAGTTACTCCATTGGAGTAAATGCCGAGTGTTTGGCTCGAAATCCTCTGTTTGGGTCTTATCTCTCTCTGGGAGGCATCCATTCCAGGTTGGGTTTGAAAGCGCAAGGTTGCTAACTAACGCTAAACAATAAACATGTACCTCAGTACACAAGGTCAGCTAAACCGACAAAAAGCCGAGACACAAAAGAGCCACCAAATCCATTGTCTCTCCCGGGCTGTGTTTCGCTTGGCTCATGAAGTTTGGCCCAAGTTTCTGCTCGCAAACTTAAATTCCAGACAACAATGTAGCGCGCAACAAAATACCGAAACGAATGAAACGAAGAGCGGCCGGAATCCGGTTTGCCGGCTTCGCATTTTTCCTCCGCACCAAAGGGTGTAAGCGAAGCGAACATCATTTAGAAGTCATTTATACGGCAGTTAATGAACTAAGGGCAGAATTACAAGCAGCGATGCGAGAACACCAGCTAATAGCTTTAATTTATATCCCCGCATTCTTTAGGCTAATTCTTCCCGCCCCCGACGTCATTTAGTGCCTCCACGAAGTTTTCTTGTGCCAGCCATCATGACAATTGCGCGCACGGCTGCTGTGTTTACAAAGAGGGGTGGGGAGGCTCGGGGTTGGGAGAGGTGTCTGGGTACAAAAATCAGCTCTTCCCCAAAAGATAAAATTCGATTGTTCCCTTTAATAATTGGTGAGAAAAGGGGGTGTGATCGATTCCCTTTTGTCTTTGGGCAGCCGGGACGACACACTTTGAAGGTAAATTGTGCGTGAATATTCCAGTTCTAAAAGATAAACGCCCGCCATTGATGGCATTCTTGCACATTGTTTCATTTGTTGAAGATTACGAAACGAACGCAGAACGCTTCATTAGATGCCAGCCACTGCTCCGGGAGATAAGGGCAATTTTGCCACGGTGACCAGGATGGTTGGTGGAAGGAGGCACAAAAAAAGAGCGTTCTATCAATGATGTACCGCCCGCCGTTTTGGCTTTTCAGAACGGAGAATTTTGTTTTGCCTGTTCGGATTTTTTTTATCCTCCCTTTATTATTATTTCTTGCGGAGGACATGAAGATTAAGTCGAGCGGTGGCGATGGTTGTTAGTTACCATGTTCCAAGATTAGACTCCTTAAAAAAATTCATGTTTGCTTTCTGATGTGCCCTGATATATCTTTATGAAGGATGGCTCGCTTTTTATTTCTTAACTGTGTAAGGCTATTGTGTACGAAATATTTATCAGTCGGTCGGAAAAGGTTCCAAAAATGTGAATTTTGAAAACTTCTGAATCTGATTGCTTCAGTTTCGGAATGGAGTTTGTAGTGAGTGAACAGTTTTTAGGTGCGAAGTGTGTAGAAAATGTGAATAAACCTATATGCTTAAATACACTTAAATGGTTGGATGTATAATTAGGGAATTTGAAATACTTTTTTTCCACAAACGCAGTACTGCAAAATCTCTCTCAACCCTTTCGATCCAATTTTTGCATAAATGGTTGGATGTATAATTAGGGAATTTGAAATGCTTTTTTCCCACAAACGCAGTACTGCAAAATCTCTCTTAACCCTTTCGATCCAACTTTTGCATAAATGGTTGGATGTATAATTAGGGAATTTGAAATGCTTTTCTTTCCACAAACGCAATACTGCAAAATCTCTCTTAACCCTTTCGATCCAACTTTTGCATAAATAGTTGGATGTATAATTAGGGAATTTGAAATGCTTTTTTTCCACAAACGCAGTACTTCAAAATCTCTCTGAACCCTTTCGATCCAACTTTTGCATAAATGGTTGGATGTATAATTAGGGAATTTGAAATGCTTTTTTCCCACAAACGCAGTACTGCAAAATCTCTCTTAACCCTTTCGATCCAACTTTTGCATAAATGGTTGGATGTATAATTAGGGAATTTGAAATGCTTTTCTTTCCACAAACGCAATACTGCAAAATCTCTCTTAACCCTTTCGATCCAACTTTTGCATAAATGGTTGGATGTAAAATTAGGGAATTTGAAATGCTTTTTTTCCACAAACGCAGTACTGAAAAATTTCTCTCAATCCTTCCGATCCAACTTTTGCGTGATCAAAATTTAACTATGAAAAGTAATTTAATATTGACATACTAAGAGAAGTATATTATGAGTGAAAAGTTTTTCACTTTTTCGGTTTCCTTGAAATCTCCTGGGACAATATGCCCCAATCGTAAAGTCGACTGGGACTATTCCAGTATAACTTCTGTAAAACTCTCTTTCCTGCCATAAGATTAGCATGTCAGGGAAACAACCTTACAGCTTCGTAAAAGTAATCTTGTAATAATTTGATCACTGATGGGATATATTGTCTCATTGTTAAATACGATTGGGACAATACATCCCACAAAATTTATTTATACTGTAGCGGTTACAATTCACTGCCTTCTCCTTTTTATGGTAGGTGGCGCTACGAGAGCCATCCGGGTTTTTGCCATATGCCTCTCTCTCTTCTTCTTCTGTGTACTTGTCTTGTGTTGTTGTTCTCTGTCTTGAGTCTTGTACCTTTTAATGTACTGTGTCGTGGAACTTAGCCATCTAATAAAAATGGTTCCTGAAATTGAATTGATTCTTCAATAGCGGCATTCCATATAAACATGAGACTCGTCCCTCTACAATACAAAATTTTTTTAAATCTGATATTAAAAAGGATAAATTTTTACTGAATAAGAACTATTTTACGGTAAGTGTGGCATAAATATAGTTTTACTTATTGTAAAATTAAAAAAAGGACCAATTGAAACTTGAGGAATGTGAGTGCTCAAAAACACGAGTCCACCATTTGCAATCTGAGAGCGCTTCCAAGTTTCTTTAATCATAATTCCCCCTAATTCCTTAAACATCAAATAAAAATTGGAGTTCAGTTACCAATAGGGATCTCCGGGTGAATGAATAATCTCCGGGACGTATAAGCCATTAGGGCCGAAAGGGTTAATAGGCAGAAACGGGAACTCTCCCATTAGGAAAAAAGAGATTCTTCCGGATATATATATATATATATTGTCAATGCCATGAAATGTATTATGAATGTTTATGTTGCTTTTACAATTCTGTTATGATTGTTTCTTATTTGTTATATATATATAGTTAAATTTTTCAAACAATCAAAACACATGTCACATTTTCAATATATACACATATTAAAATAATAATTAAAATTAAAAATAAAATAATGTTACCTTATCAATAATCATACAAATGAAATGCAAAAGATAGTTAGTTTATATACTAATGTATTAATACTAGTTAGATTATTACTACTATGAAAAAGGCAACCCAGAATTGGAATTCCAACAATCAAATGCCAATCGATCTTGGGAATCGATTATGTCGCATTAATCCGAATTTGCGGCACCAAGCCTCTGCGAAAGCCAATTGTTGGAAAAAACAAAAAGTAGGGGAATAAATCTCCAAAATATCTCCAATAAGATATGAAATGAGAAAGTATAACTTAAAGCTTACCAATTCATAGTCTTAAATATTGTAATGACATGAGTGTTATCCGAAAGATAGTTCCGCATTTAAAGTGAAAATATTTATTTCTAAATTAGGCTATTAATACTATACTAAACATCATTAAAAATTTAACTATACATTTAAATTAAACTCATTATAACAATATATATTAATATGGAAATGCATTTCTTAGTATAATAATATATATCTTCGAATATCGTGTGTTGCTAAATTGTCACCGGAATTTGAAAAAATAATTTCATACACAATGAAGCTTCATAACATCATGAGCTGACACATACGAACACTGGTCCGCGATTTTTATGAAAGTTTGTATTCCTTCATGCGCTTCTTTCCAAGTAAATTTCTTTGTCTGCGTGTCGTCTTCATTTTCATCCTCTCTCTCCTCCCCATCGTCATCTTCCTCTTTTCCCAGCCGTCGTAAGAAGAAGTGTGATGGGAGCAGCATTGCTTACATCCACTGAAGCATACACTTTCTCTTCACCTACACGTTACATATTTTTTCATCTCATATGCCTAAATATTGGATTTAAATTTATATTTTCAAGGGTACCATTATTTCGATATTATCGGTTAATTAGGTAACGATTTGGAGAGGTACTATATACAAAAAGAAAATATTATAATCTTCAGAAAATATCACCTCAAGATTTTGATGAATCTCCACATTTTATATCTCCCTTCAACGGAAAGTCTGTCTGTATGCCTGTCTCTTTGCATGTGAACACGATAATTAAAAAAAGCTACGAGCTGAGTGAATGAAAATTCGACGTTTGGATTTATTACTAGAATTGTAAATTTGTATCAGATTTTGGACACAACCTGTCTACGGATTGACTGAATGTCGGCTTACTTATCCATGTGTGTATGAATTCGAATAAGTAAAACACGCAACTAGATAAATGAAATTTTGTATGCAGTCGTGACACCAAAATTGTAGATCTGTATCAAATTTTAGACAAATTCAGTCATAGGGAACAGATTGAAAATGTATATTCGGTTTTTTCATCTATCATACACTGTAAAAAAAAATCCCGTAAAATTTACGGTTTTAAACTGGCAGCTGGGTTGGTTGGTTGATTCTGGTTTAATGGCGCAAGAGCGGCAGCTGGGTTGGTTGTGCAAAACCGTAAAAGTTACGAAGTAAATCCGTAGACACAACGGTTTTTTACCTTATGAAATCAAGTTTTCTCCGTAAAAATTAAGTCATCGAAGCAAGTGACGTCATCGACTGAGTTGAGTTGTTTTTCTCCTTCTGTTCGAGTTGCGTTGAAATGTGCATTATCAATTAGGAATATTAATTAACCAAGGCTTAATTATTAATTTCAATTAGTTTAATTAATATAATTTTTAATTGAACTTACTTGGACGATTTCGATGCAAGATGGTGACAAAACTTCTAACTCCTCTATGCCGGGGATCGAAATCGCGTTCTTAGAAATAAAAGGCAGTCGCTCTAACCACTAGACCACCGGAGACTTCACAAAATGAAGTAAAAATAATCTATTTGAGTTTTAAAGTCACTATGGCTCTAGTGGCGCCACCTAGTGGTGTAAAAATCAACTATTGCCAGAACACGTGTTTTAAGGTTAGCTTTCATGAGTGACAACAGGTTACTGCAACATGTATAAACAACAGCGGAGATGGAACCCGATTAAAAACATGAAATGAATGCAATAAAATTACAATTAAGAAAAGGGAAAGTACGGATATCGTACGGAAAGCAATACCGTATGACGAAAAATAGAATTTTAACTGACGGTTTTAAACCGTTTATGGCTGGAGCGGAAAACGGTGAAAAACCGTTTTGTTAACAAAACAGCTTTAAACCGTCAAATATACGGAAAAAGTCCGGGAAAAAAACGGATATTTTTTACAGTGTAGCTAAACATGAAACTCATCGTATTGTGTAAGTATAAAAAAAAGTCGAAGGTCGGACACTCCCGCTGGTTAGAAATGTGTTATTAAAGATCATAAAATAAAAAATATATTGTCATCATATCAAACTATTTTTTCTTTTCATATCACAGTTATATCATCTGTTATCTTACCGTTTGGAAGGTACAAAACGATTATTGGAAAAGAATTTCAATATAAATAACCATAGTCACATGCTGAAGGTGATACCTCACAAGAAGCCCACTCTTCAAATTTCTTTGCCACGAGATCATAAGGACGACCGCTTCTTCCTAGATTTAACACCCTCAACTCTTCCCATACGACTGATCTTTCGGAAAAGATTTAAAAACAAATCTTGTTCAAACTATCACAATTGACCAATCTGTCATTCTGTAGTTAATATTTCGATTTTGAAGTCCCCATTCGTAAAATTATTCGAAATAAATTAGGGTAAACCGTCAGCCCGAATATAACGTTAACACGACGTCACAATCCCGTGGTAAATGTTACTTTTGCATCTATCTGACAAACTTAGTGCAGAACTATGCAGTGATGAATTAAGATTAAGCAGAACCTTTAGAATCTACCTGATTCCGTCTGGTGTATAGCTCTCAATTAACTAAGGAAAGCAACCACAACAGTCATTTGTCTTTTCAAACGATAATTTAATAAAAACATCATAAAAGCACAAATTATACAACGTGAACATGGCTACTAAAACAAGAAGCACAACAACGCCCACGACCTCAGCTTTTAAATCAAAACTGCGCATGCTCCAGACTACTCTTCAGTTGTGTCCCCCCACAGGTGCCGCTACTTTACATCTCACAATTACCTTGCAAGCCATATAACAACACATTGTGTATGCTGTGCTGTAACTGTCCGTTTTTCTTCCGCAAGAAGCCCATTGTATTTCAAAACCCCCTTGCACGCTTGACGTGTATCACGTTAAACTTTCAACATTCATTGGTTTCGCAGTGAAACCACACATTGAGCATTTTTTACTGCGCATGGGCAAAGCGTAGCATAATTTTTCTTTCAAAACTTAAGAGCCAGATATATAGGTCAACTTACATAAAAATTCCAGTTCAATACCGTTAGTATTCACAAAGATATCGGCATTGCAAGAGCTAAATTGCTTTCGATCTCCAAGAGGAACAAAATGATGAAGGTTCTTGCTCAAATTGATATTTTTTAAAATTGAATCTTCGAAAGTAATATTGAATTTTATGAAGGTTAAATATCACGAATACTCACGTGTACTTATAAATTAAATACATAATTTAAATTGCATTTCGATGATAACTTATTCGGAGGAAAAATAGCCCGTAACCGTTCGTTGGTTTCACTGTGAAACTACAAATTTCTTGAAAATGAAAAAATGCCAAATCTTCTCCTTTTACATACTTATGATCAGCTACATGTCTAATACTCATTTTTTAAATAAATTTAGTAATTTTCAAACCGAAACACGTAGTGACCTATAAATGGTTAAAGCATAAATGGAGACCTATCTCGTGAAGTCACAGTTTCATCATAGACCTTAACTCGCAGATAATCTAATACCTAACTGCGCGTTGTCTTAAGCTATTCTTAGGCGTTAATAAGCAGTATATGCAAACGTGCTCCGAAATTAAATTTGGGGCGCCCCAGCATGTATATCGTGAAATATGTATCGCGTGAGAAGGAATCAATACATTGACCTCACATGAATGCTTATTTCAAAAGACGCCTAAATGTATGATTAGCTGCAGTTATTCAATAGGAAATCTATCCAAAAGACACATTTTGAAGTACATTAGTTTCCGCAAAAACATTACAGGAAAAATTTTAATGTTCCTAATTTTTTCCCCCCAAAATTAACTGTGGTATTATAATTTCTCTATTTTACAACGGGATGAAGGGTTTTTTTTTTAGGGGGAGGGGTTCGAGCGTCTATGGGAATTTTAGCAACAAAGGCTATTTGCCCCTACTTCCAAACAGTTGCAGTTAATAATATTGACATATTTCAGGCCTTGAAGAAGGGCTCGTAAATGCTGTTGATTCCTACTGATCTTTTGGAAAAAAAAGCCCTTGCAAGACGGAGATGTTTAAAAATCAGTCAGAAATTTCTTCCTGAGATTCACTCTGTCAACTTTAAATTGGTTGCACTTCCGCGGCGGCGAGTCGGGAGGGTGGGGGAAGGGGGGGGCGGTTCCCCCTCCTTTAATTTTTATTTGATTAAGTAGCGGAAAATTTAGTTTTTATTTTATTTTAGCTGCCTAAAACTAGAAATTACAAAAAAAACCCAATAGCTTCAAGGAAAGCTAACTAATTTTGCAGCTAAATTTTTAAATTTTGATGCCTACTCTCTATACTCTAAGGAACTTTTAGTTGTCTGTAAATTTTTTGCCCTCCCCTCTATTTATAACTCCTAATCTCTGTTACTGTTCGATTTCATTATTTTGATTGCATATCTGGCATGAGAGGGAAGTGTAAAAAGTGAACTCTTGTAAAAGGGATAGAGTAATAATTATAGTGATGTTTTGATTTTGCAGGGCAAAATAAATACAATTTGGTATAGTTCTCAACAGTGAACGCTGAATCCCCAAAATAGTAGGAAGTATTAGTGCTCTGATTTGAAGGTATGTTTGGTGTTGGAAAGGACGATTTATGGTAAAATGTAATGCTATATATAATAGTTACTCCGAGGTCCATGTGACTTGGTGGAGGACCTCGACTTCGCAGATTCTTTGTTTATTTTTGTTGTTGATTATCGGTCGTGCCGTAAGGTAGAACTTATTTTTCGTGATTACTCTTGCCGTAAGGTAGAATTTATTTTTGTGATTGCTCTGGTGCCGTAAGGTAGAAATTATTTTTTGTGATTACTCTCGTGCTGTAGGGTAGAACTTATTTTTTTTGTGATTACTCTCGTGCCGTACTGTAGCAGTTTTGTTTCAGTATGACGTCAAGTGTACGTATATAGAAGTCATATATTTAATCTCTGTGTATGTGAGTGTCCAGGGAGCTACCCACCTCTCTTTGACTATGGAGGCGTGTGATGTATCACTGGAATGCAAATAATATTTTAACAGTTCTTTTTAATTTCTATCTTGAAGATAGATTTGACATCAATAAATGTCTTGATTCAGCTCACTCTGCTATTTCTAACAGAGAAATAGGTTATGGGTCATGAATGAATGCCTGAAAATGCTTGAATAAATGCTAAAATTGTGAAGTGAGAAAATTAACTGGACTGAAAAAAAAACAATCCTTCGTCTACAGCATGGCTGAATCTACAGAAACTACAGTTTGCACTTTTCCTAAGTTTGGTTGACTTCAACTATGGAAGCCTGAAGACAGATATGAAGGCGTTATTGATGGAAAAAGGATGCTGGCAGTTTATTCTTGGAACTGAGAAACCCTGACCTGCAGGAGCATCCGATCGAGAAGAACTGACTCAATGAGAAGGGACGTGATTTTTACCATGCCGGGTTAAACAAGTTGGTCCTGCGTTCAGATAAATGACTAAATAGATTTGGTGATTATGTGGAAAGGTGATCGGCAAGTATGCTACTTTGAATTTGATTTATGCGGATTGAATTTGAGCTACTTTGAATTTGATTTAAAAATAAGAGAAGAGAGATGAATACGAGTACGAGTACGGTTGAACGAAGTTACGATGTACGCAGATACGAAGTGTAACAGCTGTGTCTTAATGTTCTAATAAATGTTTGTTTGGTCTTAGAAGAAGTATTATGAATGCCAATCGAGAAGCCAACAGAAATAAGTTCAAGGTTTTTCAGTGGAGTCCATTGGGTCTTTAAAAGAAGGTGGAGTAACTTCTTCATCATCGCTTCAATTAGCACCAGACAATTTGCCTTCTATTAATTCACCAATTGTGAATAATTTGGAAGTCGTGATATCTTTATCACACTTCACATACCAGATTACAAATCTGTTTCATTCTACTACGACGAGAAGCTTTTTGGGGAAGAATCATATCCGTGCAGTGCGAATTCTCTTTCCTTCTCAGACGAAATATTTTGAAATGAATGAATCATCGTTACACACACTCCGATTTTATATTTTTAGACTTCCACTATTCAGCAAATTAAAGAGACACTAAGTAAACATTTCTCTTTTAGGTACAGCTTCCACCGTCAACCTAATGATG
>BGPR01000579.1:102391-113608 GCA_013235015.1 Araneus ventricosus
AAATAAACATTTCTCTTTTAGGTACAGCTTCCACCGTCAACCTAATGCTGTGTAATAATGCTTAACATAATGCTGTGTAATAATGCTTAACTTAATGCTGTGTAATTGAGCTGAAATAAAGAAAATGTATTAAAATGTGACTTTGCTTCTCTAAATATTTGAAGTTTTAGTTTTGGCTTTACTCACTACCTTTCATTAACCGAAAATCGCCACCAGAGTTGGTGAGGCAAGACACCGCATGTTAGAGAACATGGTCAGCTCTGATAGTGTAGCCTTATTATTTTGACTTTATGCCTTTTTGTACAGAAAATATTTGATCCAATTTTTAGTGCAGAATTCAGCATTAGACATCACTAATGCGATATGCAGGGTGATTCAAAACGCACGAGCCAAACTTTAAAATGTAGTAAAGCATACACTCTCGCCAACCCGATGGTACAATAATGGTGGTGTGGCTCTTTGGGCCCATCTCCGAAGACAGGTCGTACCCCGGTAAAGCGGGGAGTTGTTGCAAGAGCCGCTAGTAATGGGAGCTATAATGCAGGAACCTCAGTGCCTGACTATGCTGTCGTGGCGGCCGGTCTTTCATGCGTTACCCGGATGCTTTTGCAGGACGGGGTGATGTTCTTTGTGGCTTACAACAATCTTGTATAGAAATGTAAGAGCCCTGGTGGCTTGTTGAGGCAGAAACAAGAGAAATTGGCTTTAAAGGATTACAGCATCGTTCACCAGCGCTTCTTTACAGCAGTATTTGTATGATTGGTCGAAATTGTGTCCAAAAAATAGATATATATTTGGAGACGTCGATGGGTGCGGTTTCAAAGATGGCAAGTATTTGTAGCCTATACTCAGCTACGAGATCCTCAATAGTCTACCCGAAACTATATACAAATCACTTCATCGACTTTACAAGCATGCATTACTTGTCAGTAGAATATTTGAGCAACAATTATCGAAAAATACTTGCCAACAAGGTTGTAACTAAACAAATAACCTTCCTTTTCATGTGTATTTACTATATTAGTGCCCTATCGCGTCACGTGTGCTCATACATTCACATACATAACACCAAAGTATACCCCCGAACTCGGAGTCTAAAAGGATCCCTGTTGGTTGTATGAGTATGTGTGAAACTTTATTGAAAAGCAAAAGCAATATATATATATCATGAGATATAAAAACACATAAAAGGGAAGAGAATTATGCATGAACAAAGAAGAATATAATGAAAAGTACATAGAGGGATACAATCCGAGTATAATATAAAATACATACAAGAGGAGTTATCATATGAGTGCAGTGAAAAGGTAGAATGTTTCCTTTAGTTACATTGTTTCATATAGTTGCAGCTGCATGATTCGGGGCTGTTAGTGTTGTTCGATGCGACGATAAAGAAGATTGATAATGTATTACAACAGGTTAAATTGATGAGTATTGTCGCAACCATCCTAAAAATCGTGGAACTGGTTTTTTATGTTATGTCTTGTTATTTACACTTAGGGATCACTGGAATTGTTACTCTAGGGTTGGCAGCGATGTGAAGGGTGAATTTTTTGGATGAATTACGGAAGAATTGGTGGTGGCTGGTTACTGTTCTTAAGCTAGTGTATTCTGCCGCTCAACTGGGTATTCATCGAAATTCTGGTTCCGGGAAGTGAATCTTTGGAAGTATCTATTTCTAGGCTGGAGTATGTGACGGTGTTGTATTTTGACTTTTAATTAGGTCTTCGTTAGTCGCTAGGAATGTGATTAAATGATCTATATTTCGTCTTGAGAGTTTGCTGGATAGGGCGCTCTTCCACCAATGGACTATGAATTGTGGGCTTGGTTCCTTGTGGTGATATGATAAAGTAAGTGGGCTTCTCGTTTCGTAGTGTAGGGTATTTCCTATTTCCTCACATCCGCAGTGGTCTGTAGAATGGATACCGAATCTCTTGAGGTAGCTAGGGAAGGACCCGTTGCCAGTGACGAATTGGATGCATTCTCTGGACCAGTGCAGCTGTTTGTTTGATATTTTCGGTATAATGCTGTAAACCGATCTGCCAGTCTCACCATTATCCCACTCAGCTTGCCAACGCGGTAGTAGTTGGATCATGCTCTATCGCAGTGGCGTAGCGATAAGGGGTACAGATGCCCCCGGCGCCAGTTTTAGGGGACGTTATAGAGTCAAAACATTACAGAGTTTATACCATTTTTAAAGCAAAATATGATGAGGGGGCGTAAAAATAATACCATGCCACAGACCCCATTTACGTTTGCTAAGTCACTAATGACGACTGGGGTGAAAAAATAGAATTGGCGCCTGGCGCCACCTACGTTCATTACGCTGTTAGCAAACATTGACAAAACGTTAATGCGTTTATGTCATTTTTAAAGTTAAATACAATGAGAGGACAGAAAAAACCCCATGCCCTGGGCGAACATATCTTACCCTCGCTACGCCACTGGTCTATCGCACTTCAATGTTAGCTCTACAAGTTCAGAATCACCCCGTATAAGCATTTAAAATTGCCGTGAAATAATATTCTATCAAGCGGTTCAGCTAAAGAAATCAAATCGGTAAATTTCAAGAGGTATGGACGGTTTTGGCCTCAATTTTGTATTTTAATTAACTTTCTGAATATTTATATACAGCCATGCGAATTTGTTGTAATTAGGTGATCGAAAAAGTATAAAGCCAGGTAAGTCAATCTGAAAGGACCGAATGTTCCTTTCATTTCAAGAACGACTTTTCTCAAGAAAAGAAAGGAAAACCTTAGCTTCCACATTGTTACCATTTGAAAATTTTCCAATAACACACCATTACTCTTTTTTCTCCAAGTTGAAACAAAGAAACTCCGATCTCTCTTTTTGCATTTGACTTTGCCATAAAAACAGTTATTCGAGGCACATACCAATATATATATGAATAAGAAAAAAATTATCCAAACCTATTTCTTGCTTTCCCCCTTCTACCATCCACCCCCCCATCGTCTCCTGGTTTCGAATGCCCCTAATGATCCATATTCAGGCAAAGATAGAGTGTCCAAATCCCGTTTCTTGGGGGGTTCTCAACCAGTAATTGATAGGCTTTACACGCTTCGCTTTTCAAACGATAGGATAAAGTGAGGGTTGAACGAAATAAAGAAGGGGGGGGGGGGGGAAACAAAAAAAAATAAAAAAAAGAATTAGAAAAAAAGAAAGAATACCGTCCAAATCCGAAAGCGCACGCGGAAAGGACTGATATATTTCAAATTAAAGTTAAACTAGCCGGAGTCGCAGAGGGAAAAATACAGGTTACGAAACAGGCCTTTTCGAACAATAAAGGGGGTGGCGGAGAACGGAAAAAAAGAATAATAAAAAAAAAGAAGGGAAAGAAACACCATCACAAAAACTGCCGACACCTCCTTCCGGGACTTCCGTCGGCCGGAGCTCACCCACGCAGCGGGGCGCATGCGTAAGGATGGTGTGAAATTTTATTATTTTATTTTTCACGCTTTCTCTATTTCTGCGCAACCCCCTCTTCTATTTTTTTCACTCTCCCCCCCTCCCCTTTGGTGTGTGTGAATTTTCGGGTGGGTAGATTTCGGCTGAAAGTGGAGGTGGGGAGGGAGAGAACGTTTCATCACTCATGCAAAGTGAACAAAAGAGACAGAATCATGCTTCGTATGATTCGACTGGGACATTTGCTTAAGACGTGTGCATATCAACCGAAGCACCCTTTCAGATTTCGAACCTTTGCTCCTCCCCCCCTTCGAACTGCATCCCTGTACCGAGCGCGTGTCTTTTTTGGGGTGCTAAACGTCGTCGGGGCTGTGGGTGGGGTGTTGCACTGATTGTCTTTTTCCTCTTTCTCTTTAATGTCTCTTTTTTTCCCCTTCTTTTTCTTTCCGGAAGCAATTCGTGGGTTCTGATGCCGGAGTCTTTGGGATCGCATCAAGACGTTGTGGGAGGATCAGGAAGGAGTTTTGGAAGTAAATTATACCGCCCTCAGGATCACAGTCGTTCGGATCAAGTCTTCCTGAGTGGTTCGTTTTTGGGTTCCGTTTCCGGAAAACGGCGATATAGACTTCAAAAATTCTTTGTCTTTCGAGTAGTTCTGTAACGTTGAAATTAATTTTTTGTAGAAAAGTTAAAATCTAAAATTTCGCTTTTCACAATATGTTCTTAATTCTATCTAATCAAAATTATCTTTCTTTTGTCTAAGGAGGAAAAATGGTCTTTGTACAGTAGAATCAGGCACGCATTCTTCAAAATCTATAACAATGCCCAGCGTGATGTATATAAAGTGCATGCAATCTTTTACAACTAATTACGCCTTTTAAACGCAAGACAATTCTTCAGAAGGCTTTCATTAGTTTTATCCTATTTTTAAGTCTTCCCTGTTACTTTTGGCATTTTTGCCGATCACGAAATCATGCGGTACACGCCAAGTACGTTGCGTCAATTTAATTTCTTGTAGGAAAAAAATGTACATGATACCACAGCACAACGTAAGACAAGTGCAGCTGCATCTGAGATAATATGCACTGTTACATTTGTCATGTGTCTGTGACATCACGTGAATTCACTGGCGTAGCGAGAGTAATCTGATTGTTTTCGCCATTCCCTCAATCGCCACCAGTAGCTTAGCAACATGTCTAAACGGTGCCTGGCCCTGTTAAAACAAAAATATTATACGATATTTCAGCGACGTTGTTTGATATTCTGAATGTTGAACGATATTTCGAGAAGATATCAGTATTGTAGGATATATCTTCTGCTATCAGGGCACGGTATTATTTTTTTCGCTCCCTAATAATATTGGCTTTAAAAAGTGACTAATGAGTACTAACATTTTGTTCCCATGGCACCCCCTAAGTCTTGCGTTAGGGGCATCTACACCTCCCCTGGTCTCGTCGCTACGCCACTATGTGAATTGGATCCACTGCTACAAACTGCAAAGCCATTGCCGCAACTTTCAAGTACAATAACTGAAATCACGCTGCACACGAAAGAACAATCATCTCGAGTAGTGAATTATCAACTACAAGTACAATAACTGAAACCACACAGCACACGAAAGAACAATGAGCTCGAGTAGTGAATTATCAATGATTAATGCAAAGGCATATCTATAGGATGGCAGGGAGGACAAAGTGGCTGGTGCCCACGATCTTGGGGGAGGGAGGTACTAAGCAGGCACATAGACACTGCAACCGTCCTACCCTCCAGGACTAAAAAATACATAATTTAATAAAATCAATGCCATGTATTATAAGATCTCTTACCTCCTTAACAGTTTTACCCGAGCTCCACTCCTGCATCGAATTATTGCCATTTTTAAGTTTATAATCTAAAATTAAGTCATTCATAGGCGTTATGATTCGACACAAAAATGACCGGTGATCAGTTGACATCTGAAGTGGATGGAGAGTCCATCTCATGGAATCTGAGTTGATTCAATACGACAACACATTCCCAAAACAGAAATAGGTGTTATCTAATTAGTTACTACATGGTTAAGAGGGTCAGATCAACTAACGCGATTATAAAGAGTGATTAAGCATATCAAAAATGTAGTTTTATAACTAGTGATGGTGATGAAGGCCACACTCTAAACATTCGCCAGGGGCCTTGTACCGTCTAGTTGCGTCACTGGATTAATGGAAACGTTACTAGTTTGTACAAACCCACGAAGCAGAAGCTACAACACTGATAGTGTGAATCTCGATCATTTATTCCAAACACAGATATTCGGAGTTGATACATGAAAAAAAGAAAGATAACTCCCTTAATCGCATTCCTAAAATATAAAGATGTACAACTCTTTAACCTGATGGAAATGTTTGCGAATTGTACAAAGTAATCCGCTATTTTCCGACAGATTTTGATGAAACGTGAAGCTGTCGTAGTTCTTGAAATATACTTACAGCTTACTTGCACGTATTAGTCCCCCAGGGGGTGCCAAGGGTGTGCGGACGAGAAGCCGCCTGATAACTACGCTTCTCTTGGGGTGTAACAATGAGCGTTTGGCTACATTTCCGATGATGGGACATACCTGAATCGGGATGGTCTCTGCCGGGCCGGTGATGGCCGTAAGGTAACAGCCCACAGTTCTCGTGTTGCTGTCGCGACGGTCTGATCATGCAGATACCCGAGCCTGGGGCAGGTCGGGTTTAATCTTTATGGTTACTTACATGAATTTCCTGACAGATCAATTTCCGAGCCAATTTTGATGTCAAATGATTCATTTTATCTCATGCTTTCACGAGACACCTTAGTATCTTATATATTATGAAAACTTTTATGATTAAGGGGAAAAAATCTTGCTTCTTAATTCTAAAACATTATCTATTTTAAAGCATATTTTAAATGGTGGAAATGGAAGCAAAAATCAGAAAATACGGAAGCAAAAACTACAAAACATACCATTAACACTGTGGTACGCTTTGCGTGTCTTTAGACAGCATTAAATGCGGATTCATTTTATTATATAGGGTGAGCACCAAATCTTTCCCTGGTTACAAATTGTCATCGCGAAATAACCGTGAATAGAGTGATATAAAATTATTGTTATTGGATAATAACTTTATATTACCATAAAATTATTATTATTGGATAATAATTTCACTTCGCTATATTCACGGAATAATCGCCGAATAGATGGCGATATCAGTCTATAACAGTAAGCAGTGAATCAAAGTTATTCTTTAACAAAATGGCGTCAACCCCAATGAGTTTTGTGCTTCTATGAAACCAAATCGGCCATTTCTGTTCCAAAGAGTTCAGACTTTGTTATGGACGCAGTTTTCCAGATATCAAGACCATAAAACAATGGTATGGAAGGTTTAAAGAAATTGTTATCGTTCGTGAGACCTTTGAAGAAGGAGTAGACTTATGGCGAAGGATTGGAAGGCATGGACCACGGCCTCTTGATATTACTCCTCTTGAGTTCTTTTTATAGAGTTATTTCAAGGAAAGAATCTTTGCCATACCAGTTCATGATACTGAAACACTGATGACGAAGATAACAGATGCTGTGTCTAATGTTACAATACAAATGTTGGTCAATACGTGGAGAACTAGAAGATCTGCTTGACATTCTTCGAGCTACAAAGGGGACGCATTTTGATATTTATGTTAGGTTTGCGTTGTCAGCAGTTCCTGGACCAGAAGCCTGGACCAGTTTCCACCAAGCGAGAGAGGTCGAGTTTTGCGTGTTCCTGTGAACTTAATCTTCTTTCGGCAATGACTTTTGTATTGTTAACCCCAGATCAAAAATTTTTATGTGTTCCTGTGCCCAATAGTGCCCGTCATACCTACAACAACTTTTTGTGTCAACAATTTGCATATTTTGGACTTTTTCGTAAAGAGCTTCTTCATGGATTACCAGTCTCCAAAATGTCCGGCTAAATTTTAAGAATATGGCTATGGTAGGTACACCCTAGCTTTTCGTATTCTCTAGTGCACATTATGCAGAGCATATTGATATATTATATGTGATTTTCAATGCAATAGTAGATTTTATATGATTTTTTCTAACCTTCGTGTTTTATTCATATCTAAATTAATTATTAATATAACTTTTAACAACTTTAATAGCTGTTAATGGGTACAGTTCCCAGTAATACCAAGCAAAACTTTTGAATCTTGGTAAAAAATCAGCAAAGTTATGCTAATTATAAGTAAACTCACAACCCCCAAAAATCGACGATTTTAAGTCTTTTTTTCGTAACATCAAATTAAAAAATTTGTAACTTTCAAGATTTCAATTATTTTCAAATAATTCTTTTTTAATCATACGATTTAAGCTTTTTTTATTTAAAATAAGTCTAAGTTCAAAGAATTTGGTTTATATTTAGTATTTTTAAAAAAATATTTAAAAAATTCATTAGAAGCAATCTTTTCAGTAAAAATTCGTCTTTTTCGATCTAAACAGGAAATCCTTTAGAAGAAGGAAATGGATGAAATCTTGAGTAGTGCATATAGATTTCAATTTTAATTACTACCAAATTTAACAATTAATAACTTCTTTAATTACAAACCTGTAATATGGGAACATAGTTATAGTTCACAATATGCTCTTTCTTCCGGTTTAAGTTTTATTCAAATAGCTGCATTACTTCTTATGTTTGAATTGTGTTCTTAATAGCTTTGACTTTGATTAAAATATTGCAAATGGATTTTCGGTCACATTAAGTCTATTTTTAAGACTAATTTTATCAAAACTAATCACCTCCCACTTGCTCATAGGTTGACAAAATATTGCCAATATATACATCTAATTCATAGTTTCTAATCTTTCTTTCAAATTGGTGGCAATCAATAATAGCATTTAGAGTTCTACCTCAAATGATTTTAATAGTAGCAATATTCATTTAATACGATAGTAAAACATTCCTCACCTAATTTACAATTCAAATATTATAGAGCCCTAAAAATTTTTAGGTTGGTTTTAATGACTAAACGCTATCAAACTCTTAATATATTTACTCTATCATTAATATATTCACTGTAATTAATTTTTAAAAAAATACTCTTTGAAGTTGCGGCTTTCTCTTAAATCTTCATTTATACTAACCCTAAGGATCCTAATTTCGCAGATAGATTCATTGAATCATATAAAAGAATTACATCCATTTTCATTAACCTATCATTAATTACTAATTGGCTACATACCTGTAAACTTACTTTGATCTCGCCGCCTTTGATGTGCTCACCTATTAAGCATAGAGCCCCCAAATTTCAATGGCAGGTACGCCTTAATATACTTAACCAGCATTCCAAGTCTCAATAATTTATCTAAACAACTTCTCACTTAATTATCAATTTTAATTTTCAAAATATCTCAGGTTCTAATATACTTAGAAACTTCAAATTTGGTACCAATTTTCTCCTTAACCCTTAAGTCCCCCCCAAAAAACCTTAACTCTTCCATTTACTTTTTAAATTTATAATCTTGTAAATTTACAGTGCAGTAAACCCTGATTAAAATTAATAAAGGCTAAATGAATTTGCTTTTTTTCTTCTATGATGGTGTGCACTGGGGTGGTGATTTTGGGAGCCGGCTGCTTTGGCTTTCCTTTCAACACAATTGCATTTACTATTATTTTCAATCAAATAATTTTCATCTTGACATGTCAAGAAAAGTTTCAAAAGGGGGAGTAATTTCCCTAGAGGAAACAGAAACTCTTACGGTTATTTTCCCTGTGGTCAGAATAATTTACCCATCAAAGGTCCAAACCACATTTGTGACGATTTTCTTTGTAGAGCCGAGTCGGAGGCTGGAATAACAATATGCCAGCATTGCAGGACGGGTGCAACTAAAAATTCTAGCATAAAATCTATAAATTCCCCTCTATTATCTTCCCATCAACAGTCAAAACGTTCTCCCAGAGCTCCTGAAATAAATTCATAATCCTCTAGCAAAGACTCCACTTCAACAATTCAAAGGTTCCTGAAGCCAAAGAACTTGAGAAGAAACCAACCAAGAATCAGACTCTCAAATCCAACTGGATACACCCAGCGAACAGTTGGTAACACCCTCTGAAGCTCAACAAAATCCAAATTTTTCAACAACATCCACTGACACTTCTCTACTGAGTTCCTCGCCAAAATCAAAGGAAAAGACATTAGTCTAATAAATTCTCCATTTGAAAAATTCTGCGCTCCTTTAGACAGAGAGACCAAAGGGGAAATTTTTTTTTGTGTGTTTTTTCCAAAAGTTGCCTAAATTGAACCACAAACAGATGACTAAATTGGACTGTTGAAATCAATGATATTTTAGTCTTGATTTACAGGAATAGCTCAGAAACCATCACCACTAGTAGTTCTTATAAATTGGAAGTCGAACAAGCCAAAGCCAAAAAAAAAAACATTTAAGGACACAAAGCCATCAAATGTTGGATGAGAAAGAACAAACACTAAGGATAGGTATCATTTGTGAGGAACCAAAGGAAGAAGAAGTGATACAGTGCATAAAATGTCATTCTTGGGTTCATGCGTAGTGTGAATTTGAGAATTTAAAAACATTTTTAATTTCACTGTGCGCAAAGAAATAAAATTTCTTTACGCACAGTGAAATTAAAATTTGGGAAACCGATGGTCCAACTTAGAAAATAACTTCCCTAATTGACAGCGTTCTATTTCTTTAATTGCTTTTATATATTTATTTATCAAGTAATTTAGAATAAAATTTTGAATTAAATAACAGGTTCAAATACAGGAAAAACAAATATATGTTTTTTTAAACCTCCTTAGATTCTACTGATGATCTTTTAAAAGTTTAGTTTCTCAATCCACTAATGATTGCCTTTTTAGTAATAAGAAGTATTATGTTCAGACATCGGGATGGTTTAACAATTTTCATTTAGCTTTGGGAAAAATTGAGTAAACAAAAGAAAAATAATTCTTTGAGTCAAATTATGAAAAGCCAAATTCATTCATTTTTCAGCTAAATGATTTTGAAAATTAAATTTTTAATTCAGGAAGATCAATAACAAACTAAATTTTGGAAAGGATCTCTAGTTCAAGTGTAGCGGAAAGAGGTTCCCGTTTTCATTCTAGCTTTCAAAATTTTAACTATTTAACTTCTTTTTGACAATGTGGAACAAATGTCTTGAAGAGAACAATCTAGTTGATTAGTTCAAAATGGTCGCAGTGTAATTCCTTTCTCTTGATACAGTCATTGAAGTGTTCAATGGCTAATTTTCTTCACTTGACACATAATTTAAAAGTTATTATCAGGGTGAAATATTGGTCAGCAGCTCTGCTCATCCAACCTATGAAACTTAAAGGATTTGATTACTTATTTTAACCCTAGCTGTCTTATGAAACAAGGACAACGGTATAGATAAATGTCCTATTAGCAGGGTTCAATGTTGTAACTTCTGCTCAGTAATTAAAAAAAAATTCAAACAAATATCAAGTTGAAATATTGGAAAGACGAGCATTTCTCCCTTCTATTCAACTTGTTCTATTTCACTTTCTTCCGGATAATCTTGATCTAAGTTTCCACAGTGACGTAATAATCGGAGGGAGTACAGATGCCCTCGTTCCTGTCTTGGAAAGGGGACGCCACTGACTTTGTAGGCTTTTGAAGCTATGGGAAGGTGGCCAAAATCATCTCATCATATTCAGGGTGCCATGTACCCTTCCTGTGCCACTGATGATTATTGGGGGAGAAGCTATTGGGGAGTGACCAAAATCATCTCACCATATTCAGGGTGCCATGTACCCTTCCTATGCCACTGATGA